>JAGVSQ010002266.1:0-25357 GCA_022683975.1 Rhyacophila evoluta | reverse complement strand
TATAGGCCTTTGTAAGGGCTAGTAACGCACTGCGTTGTCCGCTAAGAAGAATTTTAGAAGTTAAATTCAGGCTAAATTTTCACCATAGATGTAATTCAAAAAGAAATGCTTCAGTAGACAGTATGTTGAACTATCGTTGGTGCGTGTATAAAAATTCTGCCGAGTCATTTAAATCGTCATAAATGGCATGTTCTTAATAATTGGCTTCCTCAATAAAGAATTTGTCCCAATTTAATATTTCATCATCGACCATAGTGTCCGAAATCGATCCTCTGTTGGATCATAGCACATCTGTTTCTTTTGTATTCACCGTCAAACTATGGAGGTACGTGGCATTTTTATTGGACTACACATTTGTTGTAGACATTCAATAGACAACTTTCATTTTGAAATTGAGAAGAAAATGAAAACTCTTATATACGTGGTAAAAAATAATTATTATAATACTTTATTTTAGATGATGATGAAGACATTTCTTAATCAATATTTGAGTGCAATAACGTCATAACTCAACATTTTAAATTTTCAATTATTTTTTTATAAACGTCTTGCTATACTTTCACCATAAAATATAAATGTTACGAAATAAACTGATTTAAAACAATAAACTCTTTCTTAATAGACCGATAGTAACTATAATTTAAAAACTTGTATTCTAGTATTTTTTTTTTTTTTGAGTTATGACCTTATTGCATTTAGTAAGCGAATATTTATACAAAATTAGTGCATTAACTCCGGGAGTTGTTGGTTATTGAATAAATATTTAGTTGGCAGAACTCCGTCGTTTAATTTTCAATGATACATACATTTGATAACAATTCTGCAATATGAGCTGTATAATATTAAATAATCAGTTAAATGCGCCCCTTACTTTAATGACATAAATGTGTGAATGATGTCTATTGCCCGTAATGTAAAGACATATGGCCCAAGTGGGGCCCGCACTAATCCCCTCAGGTAAACTATTTAGCCCTCTCACAACAAAAGGTTTTCGACCTATTAATCAGAACATTATTTACCGTTCAATATGTGAAGCATATTATAGATTTACACAACGAAGAGATTTGTGTATAGATTTTTTACAATGGTTTGAACATTTATTGAATTCAACAAGACAATTTAAATGCAAACACTTTAAGCGGTTATTTTATACATAAATTAATATCGGATTAGATAGTATCAACTTGATACATCCAACCATTCATTTCTTAATAGATTGCATTTGGAAACAAATTGCTTTAACAAAATACCAACTATCATTTGGTTAGGTTAGGTTAGTCACGTTAATACGACTCTTTTATTGGATTAAAAATAAATGCAAAGTCGGACTAAGTTCCACCATCACATACAGCAAAAAATGCAATAGTTAGTTATCCGCCATTATTTTATAAATTAGTATACTTTTTTTATTCAGTTTTTTATACGGTATTACGTGAACGTATCCAACGTGTAATAAAAAGAGAGTCCGATGTATTTACTTTTACCAAACAAACTTGTGTTTTTTTCTGTTATTTATGAAGACGTCAGTAACACACGGTCTGTATTCGACTCACGTAGTATTGATCGACCGGTTTAAGTCTGCACTATTAACAAAAGTAGGTTTATGTAGTGGTCAATTTAAATTTATCACATTATTTTGTAAGTGATTGCATTCAATTTCGAAATACTGCTCTGCATTAAAAACTGTTTATATATAAATGAAGTTTAACTACTAAACATCCACACAACTCACCAGTTTTGTCTTTAGATCCGATACTAATCTGGCATATCCTAGAGATGAGATATCAGGAAGTGTTTTAACAGAAATTTTCTGAAAATTTGCACTAGTCACCTAATCAATACATGCCACGCAATTAAATGTGATGATGTTACAAATTAAATTAAAATCCTCCCACTTTAATAAGGAATTATGTGAATAGATTATCACGCTTGGCGTGTATGATGCCGTAATTTTAATAATAATGAAATTCACAGGTGAATTCTTCAGATTGGACATCTAACTATGATTATTTAATCTGTACTTTTGTAAGTTTGCTGAAGTTAAAATAAATTTTAAATCTTCCTATTTAGGTTAGCTATTATGTGAAGAAATCAGTGTATGATGCTGTACTTTTTAATAGCAATGAAATTCATTTTTTTATTTCAATCAGGTCTATTGGCCGAATGGGCTTTGGAGCTAGTTGGACCGACGAGTAATTATTCCCGTTTCGTTTGTATCCTTGGACATTCATTCCTACTCTCTCTCTCCTAATCTCTTTTTTTTGCAATTTTGTAAATCTCGAGAAATTTTGAGAAAATCGAGAACCTTAAAAAATTGCAGGAATATCGCACATTGATCATTAAATACTGAAATAACATGGAGGTAAACTTTTTGAGATTTTTGAGATTATCAATTTTTCGGGAAAGAAATCAAAAATTGAGAATTCTCGAGAAAAGAATTCTCAATCACAATCTCCGATTCCTACATTATATGGTTAGCATCGTTCTAAAGAGTAAAAAATTACACGATGGTTACTTGGCAGTATCTTCACTGTGTCAATTCCGAGGATAAAGCTTATGGATGCAAAGACTTATATTGATAATTTTATTTTTAAAACAAATATGGGTTTCTCGTTAAAAAATATATGAAAGTGGTATACCCATCTATAGGTGAATTGGTAATTGAATGTGATACATTACCGGAGGTTGCGGATAGGAAGCTCACAACCGAATTGAGATTTTTCAAAATCTACAGATGTCGAACTGGGTATTCATTGATTAAGCCACTGACTGACAATCAATTATCATAAAAAAACAATCTGTCAAGATGAATTTTCACATTGCAGTGATAAATGTGATCCACTTGTGTAGCGGACATGGTAAAATATGTTATATATCCGCGTATGTTGTTTATCTATTTATCGTTAAAAACAATTTGTCAAGATAAATCTTCACATTGTTGCATGATCCATTTTCAGAGCGGACGTGATCAAAAAAATATATTAAATAAAAAACTGTAAGTAAAGTTATTTTGCAAGCGGGTTACAGAGACGTGAAAAAAAATCAATAAATTTAAGCTCTCGTAGTCCGAATACAGAGACAATTAATTAATTCAACATAACACTGGATTGGCATGTTAATGGCGACTTGTTTCCCCTTGGGTGTTTTTCTTGTCTTTGCCGGTGCATTTGTCACACGTCCGTCTTGCCCCAGGGGGAAGACATTGCCACTATGGTAAGAAGATGAGGCCGGCCGCTGGGGCTTCGACTCCGAGTGGTTTTGCCCTTAATTGATGACTAGCGGCGCCCACCGTGATGCTGACGATTGATGCATTACGCATGTGTAATGGAGATTTGCAGGTCTTCTCAAAATAAGAAATTTCAGCAAGGGATTTCAGTTAATCTTCTGGACGTCTAGAAAAATTTAGTCCGATCGGAGTCTAGCAAAAAATCTAAGTCAAAAGTCGAATAAAAGATCTAATTTTGAGCCAATTATGCAATCTATTAGGAAGGAACGTATATTTAAATTTACGAATCATTTTGAAGCGTAATCAGATTTGAACATTCGACTTCCAGATCAACGATTAGTAATTGACAACTAGGCCAGCTAAAAGTTATTATATATTTGTTTATACAAATGTAATATATATTATGTTGCTTTACACCTAATACCTGAATTGAATTTCGTTATCTGTTGTTCAGTGTACGTATTTACAACTGAGGGGAGGAAACTCTCAGTTGTAACCCTCAGTTATAATCTGGAATTCGTGGGTTCGAATCACATAGTTAGTTGTAAAGAAACCAAATATGCAGAGCTGGATAGCTAATATATTGATGTATTAGCTCAATTCTCTTGAAAAAACATGTTGAAGTAAGTCTTAACAATTTATTTATTTTATTTTACGTGCTGAAAATATTACATGGTATTTTTTTAAAGCATACATAACACAACATATTATAATAAAAAAAATCTTTAAGTATTTGAAAACTTATAAAAAATCTAAAGAACGAAGTATATCTTGTAAAAGTAAGAATATTATACACATAGTTGTTTTCTTGACACTGCTGAAATCCGTGTGTTCCAATTTTGAAAAAAGGGAAAAATTTCATAGTAAAAAAATATATTTTCAAATTATCTACTAAGAGGTGCCGTGCTAAGAAAATATTTATATTCTCAGAAAATAATCACGTAAGAACTGCGTTCCCATCATTTTTCCGTTTTTTTTTTCATGTTTTCTGATTCGTAATATATTTTCTTATTGAATTATTCTCCGATGTAGACTTTTTATAACAAGCCAACACCATGTATGTCATATCAACACATCGTTTTTTATTTCATCACGCATTTGACGTATGATTTGCTTTCGTAAAGTTTTGTTTTGTTTTTTTTACTGTGTAAACACCGAAGATTATAGTTCTACACGACATCAGCTGTACTCTCTATTTGACCATCTATGTATTATAATTAATTTTCTCGCCAATCTTTTCAATATTCTTTATCTATTCCCTTAATAATTAAATAAAATAACTACACACAGTTCATTTCTTTTTATAACGAATACCGAAGTAACGAAATTTCCAGTATAACGTATTTTTTTTGTTGTCCAGGACAATATTTCTTACAATATCTCTCTCTCTGCCATATGCGCTCCCTATGCGGTGTATATGGCCACCACGTGACGCCTCCAGGATTCTCTGGCACCCGCCAGCTGCCTCGCATCCTCCCAGATCATACCAGCACTCTTTAGTTTCGCTGATTACATCCTATGGATAATACCCAGCGTCCCGAAATCCTACCGGTCGGAAGGAGAGACAAGTATAAGCAAGGTTCTTTGGAGGGATCTGTAGTACATGTCTCAGCCATTTCCAGCGCCGCTGCATGACTTTTAGTGTGACAAGTTTTAATTTTAATGTGATTGTAGTTCATACACTATTAACATAAAAAAAATGATTTTACGAGGTAGAAATTACATCATAACGAATTATTTGAGTCGAAATTCCGAGATGAGATAACAAATTGATCTATCCCATATCTTTATTAGTGTCTCTCAGTGTTTAATGGAGCAATCGCACCATGATAACGCGGTAAGTCATAAACTATGTTCCGCCATTGATGACATTATCAGGCGACAAATTTATGTTATTTGATACTGTATATTTATAGTAAATTTTTCCTTATATTCGGTATAACGAAACAAATGGGGTTGTCCCAAGAATTTTGTTATAACGGGTTTGGACCTGAAATCAGGGCTGCGCCACACTTATGTCCAGATTGTGCATCGTATAAGGGCGACTAAATATCATGGGTGCCTTTTTATAAGAAGAATAAAATAAATTTGCCAGTATTTTTCACGTGCGTTGATATTTGCATAATTTAAACAAGCATACTATTGAACTCGCCTTAAACAATTTATTATCTCATCAATAGCACACCTAAACAAAGTTCGCCTCGCGTTTGTCACACCATGTTATACACTCGCATGGATAGTATAACAAAGTGATGGGTTTTTAAATCATGGGAAACAAGTGGGGTAAAATTACTTGAAAATCCCATACAATAAAACATAGTAATGCACATATATTAATATAAATAATCTCAGCGTGCTGACGATTTCTGCGCGTTTCGCCTCTAATAACATATTAAATATTACAACAATAAAATTATGCTAAATTGTTGACCATTTTGATCTGTGTCGCCCATCATCACTGTAACATGAGCACCGAGGACCTGGTTTGAGTATAGTAATTTAAATACTGCCTGAGGCCGCTTTTGGCCAGACTTCTTGATCGCAGGAAGCGAAAAGGATCATAATTCTTCTGTCCTTATAAACATTTATTATACGCAGTCTAGGATCAGTGACGTGTATTTCTTTAATGATCGTAATATTATACACTCTTTAGGGACATTTTGTAGTTTGCGTTTATTTTATTTACATTGTCGTTTTGTGCCCTCTTTACTTTTATCTTTCCAACTCTCTAAGTATGCTCTCTTTCTTTTATCCTTAAATTCTTTATTCACTTTTATTTGCTTTGTATATTTAACTTATACTCTTTATGTCATATTTTTTATATGTCGTTTAAATAAAATTATTGGTATATCACGTTGTGGATACCTCGAACTTGTAATATGCAATGGTTCTGTTCCAAAATGTTAAATAAATTAAATAAAAGATATATTACTACTGAGGACACTATTCATCAGTTACAATTTTGTTACACTTGTTACTAATATTCTTTGTGAGGTGAAACTCATTTTCAGTGATGCAACATAGTCTTTTTGAGCCACGGCGTATTGATATATAATATAAATTTAGCACGAAACTATAATGAATTCGGTAGACAATGAACACAATTGAAGTAAAATGTCGAATTAAAATTGGTGAAGAGCGATTATAAGATGGCAACACGTCACTAAGGGGCCACCTCTTTCATTGAAAAAATCGAGTGTTTAAGGGTAAACGGTATAGCATATCAATTTGATATGGTGCCAAGAGAAACTTAGGCTACATGTTCTGCCATACATAGCATAACGATCAGTTAGTTCAGTTATTATCTGTTGCAATATAATATAATACAAATAGATAGAAAAATAATATTTCTTTCGTTTGTCCACAGGATTAAAGTAAACATAAGGAGTGTTGATTAATTAGAAGTGATAGTAGATAGAAATTAATATAATTGCATTTGTATAGTTTAAATTAACTTCCATTAAATATTTTTAGTTGATGGTTATAATCAATGACTTTTGGAGGAATTTGTATTAATTACTTACTTGCAAATATTTGATTTGTTCTCAAATTTTACTGTAATCACTGAGACCCATTACATTCTAAATACATAAAATTATTGATTTTAAAACCATCATCGGAAATTTCTTCTTGTATCTAAATTATTATTTAATTACAAACAGCGTGTCGTGCAATTTTTAACTAGAGATTGTAACAATAGTATCTAGGAATTTTTGCACTCCACTGGCTATTTGATCGTTCGGTTCAGTGTGAGAACGACTAACTTGCAGTACGCGAAACAAAACGCTATTAAATCGAACGATTAAATGGTTTATCGCCAATAAACAGTTTCATTTTAATTGCGTAACACGCCATAGTGGACCGAGATCGTTAATATGGAATTGTATTTACAAGTCCTTCGGATCCTTTTAATGGTTCTCTAAAGTCATTTATCACAATTAATAACTAAATGTCTGAATTTATGATGTAATTACAACAGGTATGCAATGATACATTGTAATACACTAGCTGAAGTTCATTCTCAATTTTCTTGCGTACGCAATAAATTTATTTCACGTATAACCAAAAATAGTTATCACATGTAATTCAAGATTTCAATATATTATTAGATTTACATTCAATATAATACGACTTGATATAACACAAAACATCCATAAAAAACGTATAAGCACAGAAATTGGAAGACTTTGTTTGATGCAGACATAGATTTGGAACGGTTAGAAGTTCCTGATGTCTTTAGGGCAATAAAGAAGAATGCTGGAAATAAAATAGCGGAATAAAATGTTGTACAGTGGTAGTAGTAGTAAGTAGGCCGCGAGCACGATAGCAGAGCGACGGCGGCTAGGCGACGGTAACAGAGATGCAAAATAGTTATAAATAAGTGAGTTAGCAAGTTCGGCAGTGCGCCAATACGTTGTAAACATAAAAAGCTCACTTTGCCACTCACCTATTTATAACTATTTTACATCTCTGTTTCCAACGTTTTGTCATCGTCGCTCTGTCGCCGTGGCCGTAGGAATTTGGCCCTGGGTATGACATCATGACTGAAAGTTGAAAAGTAAAAAGAATATAGGTTTCATAGTGATGATAATAAGCAGCTTCCACTGTATTATTGAACCGGTTTTGTATGTTGTGTCATACCATGTACTCGATGTTGATGGTCACTGTAATATATTATAAGATATACTATGGTAAGTTCTATCTTTATATGCGTAGTCAACATTACATACTCTGGCAACATTACAAACGTCTGTACGCCGAAAGATTTTGTCTTCTGTCAGTCGCTTTGTATCCTCAAAAGATTATCGTTAAAGAATTTTGTATTCTGTGGCGTAGCTACCGAAGAGTAGTGAAAGCAGTTTCTCCAGGCGCACGAATCATGGGGAGGGTACAAAATATTGTTGAGGGTGGAAGTAAAGTTCTTATTTGATGTGAAAGAAACTAAAAAAAACGAGAAACTGTAAAAGGCGATTTTCTTGCTCTAAGCGCTGAATATGTAGCTACGCCACTGCTTGTATCGGCCGTATGCTCCATATAAGAATCGGATATGTTAGAAAAAGTAAGAGTATGCCAGAAATAAATGACAGATTTCGCCATTTTACAATATATTTATTCCTATTACTTATTTTGTGAAGTGTATCCATTCAATTTGTTGTTAGTGGAGAAAATTTCAAATATTTAAACTGTAATATGTTAGTTTTGTTCATAAAATATTGTCCTGTGGTACTGTTTGTCTTTCATTCAATGTTTAATTTTTGTATGGTTATTGAATAGTGTATATTATTCCACAGTAAACTGTCGGTGTTGAAGACATTTATACCTTTACAGAATTGACTCGTTAATTTAAAATGAATATTGAATCTTTTGTTAATAAATAATTTAATCGACATCAAAATTAGCGTGCGAGTGTGCAATTATTTTGAAGATATTTAACAACTGCGCGAATCCAGCTGCGCACAATGGCGCGCTAAAAATCCTCTCCTGTAGAGCGACATGGCAACATTTTAATTTATTTAAATCAACAGGCCGACGGCGCATGCGCTAATAACGATAATCCACGCGGATAGTCTCACGCCCAGGACCCTGGGGCTGGTATTTAGCCTTCGACGGGGTGCGCTTAAATACCCATTCAGCGGGAAAATAAATACACATCGACATGTTCACACTCGATATGGCCGACGGGCCTCTGTTGGCGAGCGAAAAATCTTTTTATCGCGAAAACACCTATTTAATAAATGGTTTACACATAAATATTCAAAATAATTGGCATATAATGATTTATATAGTTATTATTATTAATATACAGCGTTAAAAAGATGTTTAAATAACGTGAAAGTATTGCATAATAATACATACAGTGTGATAGAAGTTTGTATTAATAAGGAGAAGTGTGGTACAGTGGTAGCTGAATTACACCCCATTTTCAAACACGCATTAGAGTAAACAAAATTAAACTAGATAGAACAAATGACATTAGATAACAAACACTAGTAATTGTAAAATATTTTAAGATAGCATAAAAATTAGTAATATTAAAAATATGTGTCGTAAATAGAATGTTTGCTCAATTTAAATATTATACACAGTATATGTAGATTTTTCTAAATATGTTTTAAATATACTACGAGTATTGATTGTCAGCCAATCGCTCAACTATTTGGATCACATTTTTATATGAATGTTTTAAAATTTCTCATTTAGCTGATTTCAATCGGTGATAAATAAACTTGCGGGCTTTTATACTGATGGTTGCAGGTTCGAGTCATACAACTGCATAACGGTTTTAAGATAAAGGAAAAATTATGTGTAGCCAACGGGTGATTAGCTTATAACTAGTTAACGAACGAGACATTGTCGAGTTTCAAATGTTCTGATTTCGTAGGGAATATGGTTTAATGTAGAAGCCATTACATAAAAATGCGTTTCCGAACCAATAAAAATAAATTGTGTAGAAAAAATAAAGGTTTATGTAATAAAAGTTTACGTTGAAATATAGCATTGTAGTCAATACAAAGCGAATGAGGCTTCTATTTGCTGTCGGCCTGGCAACATAATAGCAAGATGGCTGAATTGCTCCTGAGATTGCGTTTGTGTGATTCATTAACAGCAAAATCACAAAGCAATTAAAGATGTAATCGTTCGCAAGTTCTCTTGTAATTATCGCCGAGTTAATCGATTCGTTGTAAAGAGGTTTTAATTGTCCGCTCACTGGCCATAGACAAGTTTCTTCTCGCGGCGTGGGTGAATTGGTAACAATCTATTATTTAGACTAAACTGAGATAACGATACAAAGCATTTAATACATAATATGTACATTTAGAATTAATGGCGATCTCCTATATGACTAAGAGGTAAGCTTGCACGCTTTTGTGCCGCAGGTTGTGAGTTCGCACACGCAGAGCTTTTAAGGATTTTTATTTATTTAAATATTAGATTAGACTGATTAGAGTATGATGACAGGCTCTACGAGTTGTCTGTTTGAATGAAAACTAATTCTTCTGAAAAAAGATTAGTCTTCACGTTACGAAGATTTATGTAAGTAATATATTTATTTTGTGAACATTTCGTAATGTAGTGATTCTTACGCTTAAGTTGTTACTTATTAAATACGCATAATCTTTAAACTATTTGATTATCAAGAGCTTTTATACGGACTATTATCACTTAAGATTTGCCATTCTGAAATAATTCTTTGAAATGGAGCTTATAGGCTCCACCATTAGATTATCATAAGAGAAACTATGACAGTAGACCTAGCTCTGTGACGTACTGTGGATGCCTTCCGAGAGTCTTAACCTAATCTATATATATTCGAACCAAATAGATCTAAGCGTCCACATATACTGCCCATATAATATATTTTGCGGAGCTGCTGGCATGATAAAGGAAAAAGTAGGAACATTGGGTATAAATAGAGATATTTAGATCTACCAGGTGCTTCCCAAATGCTTCAATTAGGAAACGGATGTAAAAAAGTAGAAAAAACAATAATACGATATCTTTTCTCTTATCTTATTTTTTTTTGCATTTTTGCAAGTTATGCTAATGTATTGTAGTCTACCTGGTAAAATTATAACTAAGCTGCCGCATAGGACTACAAAATATGATTTAAAGGAACCGTGTATCAGGCTGGGACTCTTTTTCACTTGTAACTAATAAATAAACTTCTAAACAAAGTTCATTTTTAGCTTTATCTAATCTAATATATAAAATAATTATGGTGTTATTGATATATAAATAGGAATTATTTCAATTTTTTTTGTAAACACGATATCATTTTTATGAATATAGTGTTGAACATGGCACTTGAATCGTGCAAGTGAACATCGATGTGGAAATATAAATATTTAAAATAGTTTTCAGCAAACAAAATATCACTATTCTCTTCACTTGGTAAAGCTAAAAAAAATGGCAATAAAAACACACCAATGTGTAAATATATTAACAACTTCGTGTGAAACCGTTTTCCTCCATTCCTCACAATACCTAGTGGTTAATGTTTTTTTCTGACACGTAGATAAGAAAATATTTTATTCACAGATAAATATTTAACACAAGACTTTGCATATATATTAATTCAAATCTATTCAGTTTGAGTAATGTGCGAAATATCTCAATGATTTTCTATTTAACTTTTGTTTTATGCGTTAAAAGAAATTGTTTACGATGTATTTTATTTCAGGTTAACACTAGACGTGTTTTTCTAGTTGTGAATATATTCATGTCAATTATTACATGTTTTCTTTAGACATATTCGTCATTTTCTTTTTCTATTATAATATGATACATTTTACTAACCGTGTATTCGAGAAATATTAGACAAACCGATTACAGGATTGTATGTATGCGAATAGAATGTATAGCTCTTTAATATACTGTATTCTTTCAGCCATACACAATAAGTTTGCATCATAAGTTAGGTTATGTCACTAACATAAACGACCCATTAAGATTTCCCGCGTAATTCGAAATGACCATAACATTTTCTAGTTTATTTCCTTCCGTTACGAATGCAAGGGGTAGCTCTTAGCCATAAACAAAACGAAATGGCAGCACTGTCTTTGATTATTGCCGCTTGTCTATGATGCGGCCGAACCGTAAGCCAATATTTCAAACTATCATCTGTAGGGACTTCCAATTAATTAGCCATTTAAGTTTTATAATCTGACAACTACTATTCTAGAGCATATTTTCAATTTTATTTATTTCTTTAAATATTTGTACATATTTGACATATTTTTTTAAAAATATTATAAAAACATACATATTATGGTATATTTTATGTGTCTTCTTAGCACGGTACTAGTGTTTTGTATCCATCATTTTTAAAAACACTTATCTCACAATCCTATATGAATTTATTAGCATTATAAAAACACAAGCTTTGCTTATGTATAGTGATACAATTTTTAATATAGGAAAATATATTTATGGAGTCTTCCATTCTTTCATCAGTGCCAAGCCGTCACTCGGTGCTTACGATAATCATACCACTTATTCGTAGGAATTAATATTTAAAATTGTTTGTATTATATTGATTTTATAATTACCCTCTGCAACGTAGATATGAAACTGTATCATGGTTGTACCATCAACTTTAATATTTAGTTTTTTGATCACAGTGTAACTACTTGTCTTGCCAGATTGTTATTTCATGATAATAGGTTATCACTAAACCTTTAAGCCAAACTTCAACCAAATAATACTGGGTATTCTATTTAATTCACTTTCAGAGCGTACATTTTCAGTAAATTCATATCGTCGCCATTATTGCAGGAACACGTAACTCGATTTTTGTATTTAAGTCACTTTGTAAAAGAAAGTTGTATGTCTTGCAATTTCTCGTGCCATTACCATTGTTTCGCACTAACATATACGTTTATAAACGTGTATAAATTATGTGTTAATGCAAAAATGTGCCGATGATACAAGAAAATCGTAACAAATAAAACTATACTCTATAAAGTGACTTAAATCTAAAAATCGAGTTGCGTGTTCCTGAAATATTGACGAAGATGTGCTCCAGTTTTGAAGTTAAGATGGTTATTAAAACTTTTTCTGATTATAAATGTTTGTAATTAAAAAATATATCAAGAAAATTTTAAATATACAGTTAGTATCGTCTTCACGGTCGTTTTAGGCACTGATTGTTTATTAATGTTAGTTTTTCGGTGGCGAAATTTGGAACTAACCCCACTATCATACAATATTTAAAATGCTAGTTAGCTAATGCTACCTCCACCGCACCCATTTAAAGACCTTTTTATATAGGCTAGATATTAAATGTCCCAAATCGTTTGCGGTCCGCAGATTAAAACACCTGTGCCACAACCACAAAAGATGTGGTTATGTCTGATATATAAATTACAGATCGCGCGGTAAGAATCCGTGACTACACGCCGCTTCGCAGCAACATAGACCACTGAACAACAAGAAACTCGATCCAAATGGCTTTTAAATGATTTGACTTTCGTATACTATCTCATACATTTTTAATATAAATATAATTTATGAAACTCTAGGTAGTTTTTAAAAGTTTTATGTAAGAAAGATTTAAGAACATAAAAGAAACAAGATTGCAAAATTTTGCTCGTTTATCTCAATCGATTTTTGTTCAGGGTATCATTTTGGTTAGAATAAATTAAAATATAACACACATCGCTTATTGAATGTATTATTTATATCGATATAGTCAACTTATTTTGAACTTTTTACCACAATACTATTTTTAATGGTTGATCTTTATTATATATATAATATAATATATATGCTATGCTAGCTTTATTAAATAGCTTTGCCTTGTATAGATTCAAACTCATTCTTGATACAAATTAAATTTATTCATTCAGTCACTACTAATTTATTTCAATAATTTGGCTACATACAATCTCTATACTATATTGTTGATCATTGGTGACGATGTTGAAAGTTGAAAGTTAAACAGTTCATCTAGAAATATCAACAAAAATAACATGTAAAAATATTATCTTGCTACTATTCACCGTTTTGGAGGAGTTTATAGACGGACAGACACATACGCGTATTTTCTGTTTTATAATATATATTTTAAAAATGTTTGAGTCAAGTTTTGATTTGTTATTGTTGTCTATTTCTACGTACTGTTTTTTTTCTCTCACTTATATGTTATAGAAGCATGAGAATTAACACTGAAATAAGCAATACATCGATTACATTAAAGCTATGCATTTGATTATTAGTTTAATGGTTTGGTGTTGTATTTCAAAAGAAATCTTATTAGTTCCATATATAAAAATAAAAATATTGAGAACAATATACTAGTTTAATATTGTCAACATATTAAAAAAAACGATGAACATACTGTATATTTATAAATTGGACTTCCAATTGGATCGGTGATGTGGCTTCTTGATAGTTATTGTGTTAATTACAATTAATGTATATTAATTATACTTGTTCTTAGTGAAGTAATACTAAATCTATTTACTATATCCGTTTTTTGAAAAATGGCACTTCTTTGAGTTATGACGTTATCGTATTCGACTCTCAGCCACATGTGAAGTCGCATTATACCATAACAGGAAAAAGTAGATAACTCCACGAAAAGTTACTTTTCAGGATACCGTCTTAAAATGTTCTTATTTTTTATTAAATTAAACAAAACAAATTACATAGTAATCTAAAAACAAGTACCTATTTTAATTCATAAAAATCATTTTCAGATTTTCGATATAATTGTTAATATTAAACGTATCAACGCATGTTTTTTTGACCATGTCCGCTCCAAAGTGGAGCATATGGATCAACACAGTGTGAAGATATCCACTCTGAAAGAAGAATATATGAATCTCCGCGATGTGAAAACGTCTTGACACTTTTCACGAGAATTTTTCGCCAGACAATTGATCAACTTAATATAGGCATCCAGTCCTGTATTTTTTGATTTTTAGAATTCCGACAGATTTAGGAATTGAGCCCGTATTCTCGGGATTGTTAGGCGCGTACTCTAACCTCTACGCTAACGGGGAGAAAAATATTAATTAAAAAAAAAAAAATTACGTTATACTTAACTTGATTTGGATAAAAACAATACTTTCCTACTTATTCCCATGTGATTTCTGGTACATTATGGTAATCGAGTATTATATATACTACAGATGTGTATCAGGGCACCATATAATAAATACGGTATAAAGCCTCTCTCATGAAGACATATTCTGAACGGTTTGTAATATTCATCGCTCCTATAACGCTGTCAGCATTCATAGAGGATTTATGTTTTGTGTCCTAACTCGTGTTATTGCGCCGCTCGCATTGCGTTCTGCAAGATATGATAGCCTATTGCGGACAACAAACGTCATCCTGCGGGCGTCTCTATCCGATCATATTGTATGCAATAGACATCAATAAACAATTCACAGTAACTTGTAATTGACCCTTTGAAATGTATGTGCGCCTGATACATTTTTCTCGGTCCCTAGCAATAAATAAATGTATAGAAAATATAATTTGTGTTAAGCATTGAATTGTCATGGCTGATGGCATCGTCCTGAAGTTTTTATTTTCAAAACTCATAATATCCTTATGCCAATTTTTAAACTAATATTTTTTTATAGGTCTTGAAGATATCTTGCATGTTTGACAAAATATAACATTTATTATTGTATTCGTTTTCTTTTTCTCCTCGGTGTCGTAGTCGGTAGCGTGCGCGCCTAGCAATTCAGTGAATGCTGGTTTGATTCCCCATCTGTCGGATTTAAAAAATCCTTAGATGCAGGACTGGATGCCTATTGGGTTGAGGATTTGTGTGACAAAAATTCTCGTAAAACTCAATCTGTCAAGACCTGTCGTCACATTGCGGAGATTCATATACTTCAGCCTGTGTGGATCCATATGCTCCACGTTTGGGAGCGAACATGGTATATTAATTGATTGATTTCTTTATGGGTCTTGCTCCAAAGCCGAGGCTACGATATATGCCATGGCGGTAGAGCGACGGCAACATAGATTCAAAATAGCTATTAACAGGTGAGTGGGAAAGTGAGGAAATTGTTGTGATATGTTGTTATTGATAGCTATTTTGCATATCTGTTGCCGAAGCTCTGCTGCTGTCGCTCTGCTATCGTAGCGCAGACCTAATACACGTATAATAAAATTATTTCATTGTAGCTGGAGTATGACAATTTCTTTATATATGTAATTAAAAAGTTTATCTATCTTTCGAAACGTAGACACACCTGATACATTTTTCACAGTTGTTATCAATAAACATAAAAAATATTTATGTTGAAATTGCTACAATATATACATATAAATTACGTAATGTAATGTTAAAATTTATCTGATATCAATAAACTGTTTATTTAACTTGGTAATTGATTTTTTAAAGTGTATGTACATTTCCATAAACATATAAATTGCTGACAATACGTTGTAATCGAAAAATTTATCTACCCTTCGATATTTATAGATGCCTGATACATTTGATTAGTTATTAATAATATATATATTCTAATAACATATGGAAATCATTTAAAATATCACTTACTTTGTGAATCTATTCAAGGATTTCATCAATACATAATTCAAGTTATAATAACTGATGTTTTTAAGACCGGTTGGCTTCACGATTGGATTCAGTATATTATCTAAATAACATACGTGTCTTGTAAAATCAAAGAATAATTGTAAGAATCAAATCAATGTGATAAAATGGAGATAAATTATTATAGAAGATTATAATAATCTAACCAGCGTATTCATAAGCTAGGAAGTTCCTAGCTAATTCAAAGGAACATTGTCCATAAACCATCTTCCGATGATAGGCTATACGCCCCCACACGTGATTCTGTCTTCTCAAGTTGTTTGGCACCGCATTGGCGTTTGGCACCTATGTTCAACTATGACCCCCAATGAATTTCTACAGAATCTGCTAGTAATATTCATCTGCGAGTCTCATGAATGTAACGCAAATGTTCAATATATTCATATTATATTACATAGATTCATTATTTTCATATTAAATACAATAGAAGTATTGTGTTTATTATTACTATTTAAAAAATGCTTTGAAATTGGTTATTTAAATAATATACAATTACATGCGTGTCATCTGGTTTTAAGACAAATGCACACAAAACAATAAATAGTGCACAACAGAACTCATCATAGATAAATATGAAATTGAAATGATAATGAAATGAAAATAGGATGTAATTTAAATAAAACAAGGTAAATAAACAAGTGACCTAACGTACACAAACCTACCTATACTATAATTACGTAAATTCAGTTTTAAATTGCATAATATTTACTTGTGATCAGTTGCATACGCGTGCAATTGTTTTGTGCGCAATTCGTCTGGCTGTATTTTCATTTATAATGTAGACATTTTCAAGTATAAATACGGTGATTTTTCTAAATAAATACGCCTAATGACAACAATAATATTGTATTTTAATTTATGGTTTTTCATACTGTTTACCATGATAATATATTTAATACGAAAAATCTAAACCATTTTTTCACTAAAATTCGGATATTTTGATTATTTATATAACCCATCGGACTTTTATTTTCAAGCACATAAAAGCAGACTTCCTTGTAGCCTTTAAAAATATTTAGAACAATTAAAATAAATCGATTATTTATAACAGTAATATAATACATAGTTTTATAATTTCATTATGGTAATTTTATGTATAAAGATTAATAATAGATAAATAAATCTATAATTAAAAAAAAACGATTGCCTCATAGCAACTGTTTATTAGGTAGACAGTAATAATTTGTTGTTTTAATGCTCTATTGGCCTTTGATAGAGCAGAGTGAACGAGTGTGGGTGGAAGCCAATTGCTATCGGAGTCCGGTCGTATGGCACGCTTCTCTATCTGTCCCCGCCGGAAGTTACGCAGGACCGGAATAAGGATATAATTAATATTTATTTAAACTTAATGAACATTATTATATCACATGATACAATCACTAATTGAAAATTATAACTTGTACAATAACTCATTAAAATAATATTTTAAAATAATTACCAAATTTAGCCGCCATCCACCCACCAAGTATTCAACCCTGGTATTTATCAGATGTATTCCGGTGGTCTGATATCGAGAAGCGATCTACTTTAATCGACAGAAATTTCTTAGAAATGAAAAAAATATATTCAAGACTTAGGTTACCATGGATTTAAATGTGTTAGAAATAATCTACAAAGATAGATTTTTGACATCTACACTATACAAATACATTTGAGTTGTCTTTCTAAAACAATCATGTATAGGTTCATATCGTTATAGTTGTCAAGTAGATGTCCAATAGATTTAGCGATTTGTCGACAAAAATTCCAGTGATATAGTATCTGTCATGATATATCTTTATATCGACTGTAGAAAGAAAAAACGATGTAGCCCTCAGTTTTTACAAATAGCTTTTTTTAAATAATCACAATTTATACAACTTAATACACGTTATATCATAAGGATGTAAGCTGTAAATCCCAAATCGATATCTAAATTTTGTTTTTAGGTTTTAAAAAAGGAGAATCGACTCGGGAAAATGTCTTTCACCATATCAATTTTATTGGTTTTTATCAAATAAAACATACAAATAATATCGAATTAGGTAAATAAAACCCCAGTTTTAGTCTTCATGCATTTCAAGACTGCGTATATTTAACATTTTGACGTTGGTCCAAACTCATTAAATAAACCTTTTTTATGTCTCATGTAAAATTTGATCTGTGTGGGTAACGTCTTTTTTCTTTCCACGGTCGATATCATGTTCTAAAGATATGTTTTATTTCTTCATATCCATTTCTCACCACGCGGATACGTTAACAAAAACGTTATTTATCTATTTATGTTGTATTTATAAATATATGTTTATTTTAATATAAAAAAATATTAAATTATTTGTTATATTTCATTTGAATGTCTAAGTCCGCTCTTATTCCGGACCGGCCGGAAATAACCTAACAATAATAATATGTAATTCCGAAAAAAATCATGTGTCCGCCGGTGTGATATCGCTTCGCCGAATTCTGTTTGGAAGTAACAGGAACACATAGTGGTTCCATCGAAATACAATTTGGGGAATCTATATCTATCTTTGATAGAGTTATGGTTGAAGTGTATTTTTTGATATGGTATCATTATTTTGCGCGGGAAATCCATGAGTTCATTAGCATGCGAGATATAATGAACGAATAGTTTTACAATACTTTCCTTGTAAAATTTAATAATTATTATTGCAAAAGATAATCATCATTCGCTGATATTGAAGAAGAATAAAACGATGGCCACAAGTTGATAATTTGAAAATTAATTAAAATGAAATGCGCTTGCTTAGAAGAAAACAAACATTGCTTCACTCCAAAGTGTATATACGTACGTGTCGTCAACTTATATCCATCGATATATTATATTAAGTATATACGTAATAATTTTAATAATGTAAAAAATACACACATGTCTACTCGGTAGCCGATATTTTAGCATGCACACCTAGCGTCCGGGTAATGCGGGTTCGATTCCGACATATGTCAAATTTAAAAAAAATCTATAATTGCAAAACTGAATGCCCATTACGTTGACAAATTATCTGACAGCCAATTATCATAATAAATAATATGTTGAGACATGTCTTCTCATTGCGGATATCCATACAATCCATCTTCGGATCGGACATCTTTATACCATGCTCCACTTTCGGCTATGGTATTTTTATTTGGACTATTTGTAAAGTACATATCTTTATTTATAATATTATCTCTTGTTTTGTTATAAAACTATTTTTATGCAACGTACTGTTGAAAACAAACACGTACTTGGTGCAATCTAGAAAATTATGTCAACTAAATGCGAGTGATAATTTATTTTGATCGCATTTTATAGAGAGTATATTATTTTAGCTTTGTCTCTTCAGTGGTTGAACCGTTAATAAATCCTGCAGTATCAGGCATAGGCAGGCCTACTCATGATAGTCCTGGAAAGTTTCTATTGTATATTGTATCATATCTATTTTAAGAAATGAAGTCGGCTTTAGTCGCTGGTTGTATCTTCACAAAATTGTTAATCGAATATTGATTTTTTTTATTTAAATTGAAGTTTAGTGCTATCATCATGCAGTGTGTTAAAGGTGTAAAAACAGTAGGAGAAAGCCATTATTTATATCACGGAAGTAATAATTCTATTCAATACGGAATGACACAAATCGTAAAATCTGTCTACCAAAGGCACAAGATCATTCAGAAATAACATTTGAACAATTGTTTTCGAGATTATTCCAAGAATACAGCGAAAAACAATTGTATATTTTATTTTATTCACTGATTTATTACTTTTATGGGATAAATCAATTTTATGTTATAACAATTTACCAGAGCTATCATAATAAAAACAATTTATCATAATATTATATATAATAAATAAAGATGAAAAGTTACAGACATAAGAAATGATAGTTTTTTTATCGTGTCCATTCTGGAATTAGAACACATAGATCTCAACATTGTGACTATAACTACCCAAATAATGATGTACACATTTCTCCACGTTGTAAAAACTTGTAAAGATTTTTTTCACGAGAATTAATTGTCAATGTTACAATTATATCATATATATTTTAGGCTAGAAAAAAATATGTTAGCACTACGGAAAAAATGAGAAAATAAGATTGATTTCAGCATTGAAAAATTCTCTTATGCATTATTATGTTGTGTAAAGAAATGAAAGATTATTACATTGCTGTTCATAGAACACATAAAATGTCAGATAAATCAATCATGTAGGTTCAAATTTGCTCTCAAGTTTTCCGTTGATTCCGAAATGAGAGCGTCCACGTGTGTTTATGTTATACGAATTTTTACCAATTTGGGATATTTTTCAGTTTATTTTGTTCGTTTTTTGGAAATAGAAGAGAATTGTTTAAACATCGGCATATCCAATTTGATTGATTTTATGATATTAGTTGAAAATGTATATAGCAGTGAAATATTTAAAATGTGTGTGCATAAAAAAATAACTCAAAGTGTTGTGGTTCCTCTTATTCAAGTGTATGTTATAAAAAATTATGACAAACTAAAAAATCACTATCCATTATATATTGTAATATAATACGTGGTGGATGCCTTCATATGGTAACTTTAATTATACAAAAAGGTAGAAGAAATCATAGTTTGAAAATATAATAACTACCAAGAGTACAGAATTGTTAGGAGGTAGCAAGTTCACATTTCGAATTCGCGTCAGATCCGCATGCGAAAATTCTTCTCAACACCTCATTAAAAATGTACAATTTCATTTCTTCCGCACGGCGCAGATCGAATAAATCTTCAGATTCCCCATTGACGCTCAATACTCGTTTCACTTATACCACATTTTTTTTTCAACCACGTTGAAGAGTTGTCTTTCCATTTTGAAAAAAATATTTTTTTTACTACCACGCTGTTATCGGCAATCAATCTTGGACCGAATGTCGTCAACGGACAGACAAAATTACCGGAGAGAAAAGAGAATGAACAATGAAAAATTATATAGAATGAGGAAGGCAGAATATTGAAGAGGTATTTATTTGTTTGACTAAATAAACCAATATTGCATTTACCAATAGATACCAATCATTGCTTGACCGAATATATACCATACCATTATAAAATTATTTTAACTTGCTGTTTTTTATACACACATATTGATTATATTAATAATATTGTAATCATTTATTAGTCTTCTTTTAGAGTATTTTCTCTAATCAAATTATTATTAACTAATCATATATTATTAAAAAGGAAAAAAGCTTTTAAGTTATTAGGCGAACAGACATTTGATGAGGTGAGTTTTAAATAGAAAATTTCTAATGTAATTTGAAATTAGTTATCTGATAGAGATAGATATTTAATTTTTTAAGTGATCCGTATTGGAGTGAGTTTGAAGTCAAATTAAATTTTAGTTAAAAATATATATTTAACAGTTCTATGCATAACTCAAAGACAAGAAAATATCATTAAGGAAGGCTGATACCAGTGGCTTTGGTCTATATTATAAAACATGAAATACATGTGTGTGTATATTTATCACAAGAACTCCTAAACGTGCAGTGAAGACGTAAATTTTTCACATGTCGTTTCTTCTGCAATTTTTAGAACTATTATGTTTCAACTATTAGTATCATTAGCAACTATCAATAATATACTTAATATATTGTGTACAGCGAAGTATTGAAATAAATTTGCTATTTCATTAATCATTGACTCGAAGCAGATAGAAGCTGTAAATCGGTTGTTTGGGTCCCCGATCAGTTGAAATACGACCTTATGGTGGAGAGGGTTCAGAATAAATTTCTGTACTTGTGGGTGTATGGATACTATCCGTGGCTTTATCCAACTGCTTTCATGTTGGGCATGCTTTCTTATTGTAGCTTAAAACTGGAGAGGGATATGTATTTAGCGACGCATTTTTCAGACTTATGCGTGGTCTAATTGAAAACTCTGCGACCCTGGCTAATATTGGTCTGTACGTCCCTGATCACTACCTGAGAAATCGAGAACATAAGCTGTTCTTTATTCCTAAATGCAGGACTATCCCGTCAGTAGTCATGCCAATGCGATGAGCAATGGTGATTTTTAACGAGATTGCCTCGGATATTGATATCTTCCACCTATGCGAGGTGAGTTTAGATGGATGTTGATATTATAATGTATACATTATTAGAATAGGGTCTGTGTAACTTACTTGGTAGACACTTTCTTCTGTAAATATATATTTTTTAATTATTTCTTTATTCTTTTTTATATTTTAATATGTTTGTTATAATCATATGGATATCGTGTTGTTTATTTATTAATCTTAAAATTTGTAATGTTACAACATGTATAAAATAAATAAACTTAATACACGTTCTAGAAAAAGGGTGTTAAGTGGAAACAATGTAAAAATACTTTATTCTTTCGTATATTTTTACAATATTACTTTTGTTTTTTATGTGTTTTCTTTTAATGTGTTTTCAATATTTTTGTTATAATCATATCTATGTCGTGTTGTAAATATATTGAACTTACAATTTGTAATGTTGTGTAAAAAAAAAATAACAGGATGAATAAAATTAATAAGAATAAAGAAATGAGTTTGAAAATATCCCAGACAAAGCCGGGTAATTGAGCTAGTATAATATATTAATGCATTCTATTGGTTCCCAGATTTAGTTTGCATTTTTTTGTTTAAATAAAAAAAATATGTTTTTGTACGTCTGGAAATATTTTTGGCCAGCAAATTACTGAGCGGTGTTCAAACAATCAATCACCAATCACAAAGTGATAACTTCTGAATGTATTTACGAATAAAAACACTAACGTACAAATCCAATTGGATGTTTATTCTTTATCATTATTCATAACCGAAAACGCAATCGCATTTTGGAAATAAACGCAAAAAAGTGTATTGTAGGTCCAAACAAGAGATTGATGCCTGTCGATCTGAGGTCCGTAATTGGTATCCGAAATTTGGCCTGACTGCCATGTAATTGTTCAATTATCATCATTATTTTTGGCCAGCGAACCTTTCTCGCGAGCTCTTTCCCTGATACATTATATCGAATTGATCCGAAAATAATATTGTACATTTAAAAATACTTAGTTGGGGATTATTTATTATTATTATTATTGTGATATGTTCCAATTTATTTTGCAATAATTCAACAACAACTGTTCTTCTGTACTGATAAGGAAAGCTTGTCATTAAATTTAAATTGTCGACAACAAATCATCGAAATAACAATGTGGACTTTACAGTTGAAAATTAAGCCAGAAAGCACTTAGCGTTTTTCCTTTTTGTATCAGGTTTTGACTATTGCATAAAGTCACCACGTGGCATCACGACAGTTTATGACAATATGTACTGTGGAAAAGAAAAAGGACGCAAGACGTAGATTTTTTTTTTTACAGGAAGCACAAAAAACGTTTATTTGATGATTTGAAACCAAAGTCAAATCATTGCATAGAAACAATCTTGAAGTGCTCGAAGACTAAAACTGGTATTTTATTTACTCAATATGATATTATTGAATAACTCATTTAAAAAAATACAATAAAACTGATTAGATGGAAGTGGTTTTTTCTGGTCACAAATTTTACAAGCTATCCTTTTTTCAAACTTAAAAGCTAATTTAAGACAATAATTCGTCATTTTCAGCTTACATCCTTTTGATGGAACGTGTATTGCGGCATAAAAGCTATTCTGAAACATTGAGGGTTACGCTCTTTTTCCTTTCCATAGTCAATATCATTTAACTTCGCTGAATACAACTTGTATAGTATCCAATAATCTAGGATGCTGGATTTTCACTCGTCGGAAGAAGAATCAACCGTAGTTTTGGAATTTGGTAAAATACATGGTGTGCTGGTCGGCCCCAGCATATTTGTACGAATTAATGTTAAATGTAGTAGTAATATAGTGGAGTTCTTGAAAAAAATAAACTTTTCCACTCCAAAAATTAGGTGCTGGCATTTTTTTTCAATTCTCAACATACGATATTTTAAGAATGTCCCATTTGCTGCTATTAACCGAAAAATTGAAAGGACACTTAATAATTAGGTATTAATTTGCCGCATTAGCTAAATAATTCGACAAAATAACAGATCCTTGGATTAAAAAGAAATTTGTCTGTCTCTAGTATTAATTGTTATTGGATTTTAAAAATCCTTGTGCAACTGATGAATTTAAATCCGTAATCTCTGACATCAAAGCGAGGGTGTTTACTAATTGAACACCAGAATGTTATTTACAATATGCATCAAATAACTTCATTTATATATAGTGAGAATATTAAATACATTGCAAGACAAGTCTACTATTGTTGTGGCGTCAATTCCATTCAATATGTGTTAACACCTACTGAATTAGATGCGGCTTAATACTATGGTCTATCTTATCTTCAATGTCATAAAATTGAGCTATCGATTGTATTATTACATTTATAAAGTGTATTGTGTTTTATGTGTTTATACGTTCTGTAGGTAGAAAGTTACTTTTTAACGTGAGAAAATTTTCAAACAATTGTCAAAACATCCAAAGAAATTTCCCCGTCTCTTTTGTGTCGGAATTTCCTCCGTGGCGGTCTCATCATTTTCCACATTGCCGAAAATCGTTCGGCGAAAAAAATTACATCGATTCGTGCCAGTATTTGTCGCGCTGGGTAATCGTACACGCGCGCGCACGTGCAGGAATCGCGCTGGCGTGCGGTGGCACTCGTTTGCGACCGTTGATCATTTGCGAATTGATACCGGACGACGTGGTTTGCCAAATAACACTATGATGCTTTTAGCTGTAGTTCCATTTATGTATAATTATAATATTTGTTTACTGTCGTCTTGGGATAGTCTATTTTCTTATTGGTAAAAATTAGACTTCGATGGACACTTGGCCTGCGGGAACCGTAATATTACGTTATTGTATACTCCAGCGGTCATCTGTCAGACTCGGAACGTTCCGCGCCTTACACATTAAATATTTTGACAGCCACTACAGTCAATACTCTTACAACATTTTTATAAGAAAACCAGAAAGCTTTCTCGCTCTATACTTCATAAATGTCGTCATTCCTCATATCAATTTACAAGTGTGTTAAGCTTATTCTATCCCAGCCTATCATTTT
>JAGVSQ010002265.1:0-23382 GCA_022683975.1 Rhyacophila evoluta | reverse complement strand
AACAAATTACATATAATATATTATTACACACTCAATAACAAAATATCAATAGCAAATCAAGTCATGTAAACAAAATAATAAAAAGTCTCTGGCTTATCCGGGATACTACATCTGAATTCTATTGTGTAAGATGCTCACGAAATCCTTATAAAATCTGATAGTTTGGCTCATAAGCTCATTGGCTAATTCCTAAATTTATTATTGTTTTTGTTAAAATTAAAAAACATTCAACATACACTGTAAAATAAAAATTGAACAATAAAAAAAACAAACAAAATAAGTAGTGTTTGTTAATGATCGATCTAGATTCTAGAAGGCAGTTTTTGAATATCCAAATTGCCTTTCATACATAATAAGCGTTAGCAAAGATTATTGAATCACTGAATACTTAAGTGTATTTTTAGCTTTTAAAGTTAAATTTAGATTTAAAGCGCGTTTTGACAATGTGTTTTCGTTTTAACGCGTATGATAACAATTTTGTTTTGTACTTCTTACGTTAGACACAAATATGGCACACGTTTTCTTGTCTCGCGAGAAACAAAAACGAGGTGTTTACGTGTTTATACAAACTTACGCCACGATGATTTATACTCAAAGTTATAAAGAAAGTTTCACCCTTCAAAATTGAAAGGCGCGCTTTTTTCCTACAGGGATTTTCCCTCCCTTCGGCGTGTTAGCGAAAAATTTATCATAAATATGAGTTTCAAAATTTTTCAAGGGTTTAAGTGATTTTGATATAATGCAGCAATGTACGAACAAACCGATACATTTATGTATTTTTACTATTATACAATTCTAGCATTTCATACGCGTGTTGATTTTTAAATATAATCTTTTATAAAGCGTTTCGAGAATATTCATATACAATATCTTCTAATATTTTCAATTTATAAATAAATTAAATGCTGTTCATATTCAGTTTGAAATAAATTCGATGAGCGTCTTCATTTTTTTCATCTGATATATTTAATTAAATTAAATTATAAAAATAGCGCAGGTTTCCATTGCTTATTTCTGATTTACAGATTTAAGTCGTTTGCCGAATTCAATATATATCAAAAACCACGCAAGCTGCAAATACTTGATGACGTATATTAGTATTTTTTTCAATGCCTACTACAAAATTAGAGTAAATGGCTCTCAAGTGTAGAGACATACCCATTTCAGAAAATAAGAATCGCCTTTCAACCAATTGCTTAAGCTATTATGCATTTAGTCTTATCAACCCGCAACCTGCGGCTCTGAAAAATTCTCGCTAAACTATCGATTAATGATATTTTTCTAGTGTAGTACAAGATACTTAATGCTTATAAATAATATTAGCAATGATGTAATCTCTGAATAATTTCTATGAGTTTTTGGTTTAAATTTACTTAAATTAAGTCTTGTGAGATCTGGAACATCACAACACGTCAATTAATAAGATGTTCTATCACGTAGAGTATTTTAGTGACTAATTACAACAAATCAAAAAAATAATAAGTTCACGTAAAAGTTACGATGGATTCCTGAATCTTTTGTACTTTAATCATAAGTCATAATAAATAGTTTGACGTATAGTACAGAGGGCACTGTCTATAAACGCTAGACAGTGTGTAAGACTTTGTATTTCTAAGCAAAATAAAACTTATATTTCGTACAAAATTTAGACCAGAAAATTTAACGTTAAAACTCTGAAAACAATGACAATTGAATAAATAACTAGAGTTGAAATTTCTAAGCAATTTTCACTTAAAACCTCTAAAGTGGCAGACTTTAAGATCTCTGAAAGTAAATAAACCAAGCCGTTCATATTGAATAAGCCAAGAAACGGTAGTAAGTATGGTTTACAACCAATTCGTTTCCGTATTAAATATATTTTCACATAATATCTATATTAGTATTAATTGATAAGATGTAGAAATTTATATTATTTATATTTCGAATGGATATCTTTATGTAGTAAAAATAAATGTGCTTCACATCAAAAGCTGACATGGCAAAAGAAAGAAAAAACAAAATATAAATAGATTATGAATCTATAAAAAAATAGTGTTTTTTTGTGTATTCATCAATCATTTTTCAAATCGTTATATTTTTAGTGTTAATAAATAATTATTATTTTACTTAAAAGAAAGAAAATATTATTGAAAGTAAATATTTTTAATCTTTTTTATTGGCTTATTTATTATTTATTATTATTATTGAGTTTATTTATATCGTTAGATCACCAGTAGCATAGAGGTTAGCTTGCACGCTTAGCAATCCGAGAAATGTAGGCTAGATTCTTAAATCTATCGAATTAAAAAAAGTCGAAAATACAAGATTGGATGCCTATTGGGTTGAGCAGTTTTCTGACAAACAATTGCTTTCTAAAATAATATGTCAACACGCTTTCACATTACGGAGATTCATATACTCCACTTTCGGAGTGGATATCTTCACATTCTCTATCTCCATATACTCCACTTTGGGAGCAAATATAGTGTATAAAAAAAATGTCTTTCCTCAGTTTCGAGTTTTGATCAGATACACGATGTAAAGTTTAATACATATTAAAAAAATAATTGTATTCTCAACTTTATTTACTAATGTAGTTGATAATTCAACAAATAAATAAATTTATTAAAAGTTTGATTTACTTAGTTGATTTGATAATGGTATTACAACTGAAATAGTAACCGATAAATACATTTATATTCTTAAAATGATATTATTTCTTCAAGTGAGTACTTAGTTAGTAGTATTCAGTACTTAGACGATAATCAACTGAATATGATGGTTTTTCTTCTCTCGTCCTGCAAATAAAAAGCTCTCTCAGCTTTCTCACACTAATGACATATACAATTCAATTAAGAATATGATATGGATAATTTTTGTCAGTTAAATTAACGCTCTGTATATAAACTGTTCCTTTTGATGATCTTGACATTTTATCACTTGGTTTTTTTAATCGATTACATTTTTTATAAATATCTTCATGAATATTTTTTTCTTGATATTTAAATAATAGCACATAGCATTCATTTCACGCAAAAATGAATACTTCTCGAATTGCGAATTGTTCGAAGAAATAGTGATTTGAATTCTTCATGAAACCACTACCAGGCTATGAACAAATAACAAATTGCCAAGTTTACTCGAAAGTTTTTAACAGATAAAACGACGTCGGTCGGCAAATTTTGAATCAAACTTCCGGCATTATAAGCCGAATACCAGATAGCCCCTAACAATAAACGGACATCAAGACACTTATTCATTTTTCTATAAAGTGAAGAAATTTTCACAAGTTTATAGTAAAATATGCATATTGTTGCTATTTCGCAACTGACCAGACATTTTTTTCTTCCATTATGAATATTTTTTGCAAAACATAATAAATTTAAAATCCTATCCAATTCACCACGTCTCCACAAAAAATATGTGGCCAGACTACATACACCATACTGTAAGTATTAATGTGATGTAATCTTCAGAGTACCAGAAATATTTTAGGAGTAGTTTCCCAAGATCTTGATTAACGTGCAATAGAGTCAAGATGATTCATATTTTAAGCCTCGTTAATATCAAGTCTTGTCAAAGGGAGGACTTTATCCTTACCATTAGAAATCGAAATATTCCAAAAACTCATAAATTATCTTTCCTAAAACAAATCTACCGTCTTACTGTACAAAAATAAGTCTGACAAATGGTAAAATTGATTTAACCTTTCAACCGACATACAATAAAAATCTCAGAAGATATAATTAGCATTCATTCTTTAATGAGCCTCATAAGCAATAAAAAAGAGAAAATTCTATCAGACCAAAATAAGATATCAAGGAAGCAAAAGCACACTAGCCAAAAACTTGGAAATCAAATACTCTTGAGTAAATTCACTTTATGAGATGTGAGTATAGAATGAATGAATCTATTTTCCTAACTTTGGAAAAAGTATTCTACAGCTTTTATGAAGCTTGTAACGTTGCTAATATTCGCACTCTCCGGATATACCAGCCTATTGAGTCAAATCCCAGCGGTAGTAATACTATAATATAATACCATCAATCACTGCCTGTCATCCGCTGATACAAATATTTGATTAAATAAGCTTATTTTACACAATCTCCTTTAATTCTTTAAAAAAAAAAGTTTTGGCAAACCTAAAACTCTACCAGCTACAGTTGAAAAATATTCCAGGAGAGGCAGGCTCTAATTTAATTTTCTACAAAATTAAGTGTATAAATTAAATTTTATTTTATTTTAGGCACTTCTTCCTAAAGTTTTGTCTAAAAGCTCATTTAGAATGTACTAGAAAGAAAGCGATGACAGTGGCCAAGCAAAACAAGTGCAAACTTTCATGTGCAGCTGCAAACTTTGCTATGAGTGGCCGGTAAAAGTTGGAATATACGTAACTCCGAGGACAACAGGAGCTTTTGTCATATGATATTATTATATCATGGATATTTATACGTTTTTTTTAAAATATAATATATATATATACAATAACTTGTATGATATATCAGGCTTAAAAAATAGATGCCTTGGCATATTTTAATAGTATATACAGAAAAAACCTCTGATAAGTCTGATAAAGTACAATAAACTTGATATTTTTACCCGCTTTCCATATCTTATATCAATTAAATAATAATTTAATGCATTTAAAGTTTAAAAAGAGAATTTCAACATCAACAAAAGTATCAAACAACATTAGCATTAAAACTGTGTATGTAAATACTTGGTTTAGATTTTTTCAGTTATTTTCATTTAATATTCTACTTTATGTCCTCTAGTCTAACATTTTTTACGGCAGAGAAAGAGTTGATAAAAGGTCAAATTTATTTTGAAAATAAATAAAAATGAAAAATCGTATTGACAAATGACAAGGAGAAGTTTATTTTTAAAAATAATGTAACATTATATCTGTTGGCTCCTTGAATTTTTCGACATTGTTTGAAGCATTCTATAAATATAACAGGATATATATAGAAATCTTTACTGTTCAAAATAACAGACTGTTTGTTGTGATGCAGTTTGAGATCCACTTGTAAAGAAAAATTATGAGAAAAAAAAAGTTTTAAAATCAGTACATTTTCACTATTGGAAAACAGAGAATCTTTTTACCTGCGGCACTGAATGACTACGTTTCTCGATAATTTATTAAAATTAAAATCAAATAATTTGAAAAATATTTTCTGAAAAAAAACCCCGATATTAATAGGGCTTTCTAAGAATACAATAATTCGTGCATGTATACCAAGATCTCAAGAATATACTTTTGAGACAATTTCCAGTAATTTGAAGAGTGTTTTACGCCCGTTTTGCTACGGTGTTTAAGGCATGAAGATGTAGCGGGTGATTGAGAAGACAGAAAGCAATTTACATATTTGAGGGTAATATTTAAAAATTAATGAGGTTGTAGGATATAAGATATATATTATTATCACCAAGATCTTATATCGTCTTATGACCAAATAAGTCTCATAAAAGAAAAAAATATTTTTATTGTATTTATTTTAACTTTAGTAGACTTGTAGACTTGACAATCTAGTCTTGGATAATTTATATATTTTATGCTTTAGGAATATTCCTATCGAATAAAGTAGATTGCCTCTCGATATCAGAACTATGTTTAAATAATGAAGGGGCAGGTAGATGGAAGACGTATTTAGCTATGTAGATCCAAATGCTTCACTTTCAGATATAGTTACAAAATCAATGAGAACCGGTTCTTGAAAAAATTTAAATTGGGCCGCTTTATATAAACCAAGTAAGCCCACGCCATGTCCAACGAACCTAAATCCAAATTCTTCAATATTGTTTCATCCTGAGGAACAAAGAAAAAATGATCTTGTCTGTCTGGGATGATTGTGTGTAATAATAATATATTTCTGCCCCTGGCTGTGAAAAAAACAAACAGGTACAGGTAGAATAAGCAAAAACCCTTAGAGAGATATGAAGTCTGTAAAGATTCGAAAGATTATTCACCGGAAAAATTGAGCGAGGAGAGAAATGTTTACGTGAAAATATTTTGGGCTGTGGAAATGTAACGTAAAACGTAAACAAGTCCCCGCCTTACATGAGTGTACAAGTAAAAGTAATTTTGCTTGTGAGGTATGTTTTTTTTTATTTTCATTCCAAGCAAAATAGTTATGCTAAATCCACCAGACTATGTCCTTGTATAAAATGAAAACGTTAAATTGTATAAGTTTATCTTACTTATATGTTGACTTACTTTATTACCCAGGTTTTCTCGGATTAGATTCAAATTCATTCTTTATTCAAAATATCGTATTCTGCTATTACAAATTATATTAATACTTTGGTGTACACAATATTTTTTGTTTATTGTTGATCATTGGTGATAAAAATTAATGCTAGAAACAGCAGCCACACAGAAAATCTGTTGTTTGGGAATACTTGGAGATAATAAATATCATAAGTATGCAACCTATTTGAAACAAAAACTTTTTTTATATACCTTGATCGCTCTAAGAGTGGAGTATATAAATCTCCGCAATGTGAAGACATGTTTTGACAGTTTATTGATCACAAGAATTATTTGTCATATGATTACTTAATGTACTGCATTTACAAATTTTCGTAAATCCATCAGGTGTGGAAATCAAACCCGCATTCCCTGGATTGAATGACTCGCACGTTCACTTCTACACTGCCATGGAGGCATATACCGTAGTGAAAATTTACATTAAATAAAATAAATTTTCAAAGCTCGTTCAGATTATTTTTCTTCTTTTAACTGCCCGCATATGTATTTTATTGCGTATGTACCGTAGTGTTACAATTGATTAGTAAGATATATTAAAAAGATGAAATCGTTTTAGTTTAAAAAACAATGCGTCGAAAGTGATACTTAAATATAAAAATTCTACATTCATATTTTTAAAATGTAGTTTTATAAATAACAGGTTTTATTGATGTGAAGATTTGCAAATATTCAAATACCAAGTCCGTTCTGAAAGCGAATCATATGGATCTAAAAGATGTGAAAAATAATACTCTATAAATAAAAATATTTAGAGTTTATTGTATAAATCGTCATCGTCAATCGTCCCACAAAAGTTAATTATAAGTCAATTCATCAACCCATCCAGCTCTGCATCCTTGGAATATTTAGAATTTGGGATCCGAACACTTAATCTCGGGCTCCAAAATGTGCACGCCAATTAGTATCATTTTTTTTATCATTTATTCGCTCCGTAAGTGGACCATATGGATCTCTGGAATATGAAGACATGTTGCGAAAGATTATTTTTCACGAGAATGTGAATCAGACAATAATTGCTCAACCCGATGGGTTTTCAGTCCTAAATTTTTAGATTTTAAAAATTCTCACGGATTTTGGGAATTGAATTCATATTTTTCGGGTGTGAGGCGCGCACGCTAACGTCTTGGCTACCGATGAAACAAATTGGTAGACTATGCATATATTATATGTTGTGTATATTGAAAATGTCGTAGACGACTAAATAAAATATAATAATATGATAAAAAATAGTATGATATACGAGTACATCGTAAGTTAGCATCTTTAAGTTTGTGTACTTGCCAAAAATAAATCAACGATCCAGCTTTGTAAGGCAAAAGCAGAACGCGTATTAAGAAAGTTGTCTTCGTTCTCGCTTCCACTTTTATCAATTAAAACTTTTCGGCTAATCTTGTTGTATAGTACTTGGGCTCTTTTTGTACCTGTTTAGGTAACTCCGTGTACTGGCTTAGACGGATTAAACCTCCAACTTCTAACCAACTAAAACAAAAATACTCTTATATGTGCTTAAATAATACATACCCCACAATCTTTGGTTGGATCCTAAAAACTTTTGCTTTCTCTCTGTGATCTTGTGAGTAATAAAATTCTATCTCTAATATTGTCAGCAAAACATAAATATGTTATCTCTAATAGATCTACAAGTTTAATTAATAATTACGACTGTTCAACAATCCGAAATAGCGTTCAGTTTGCATAATGTACTAAAAGAATTGCAAATGAATGTCATAATCGTCCAAAGCTTTTAAATTAGAATTTCTCTACATGCAGTAAATAAAAATAAACTAAAATAATGTTGGATTTTATCATTTTTTCACACCATGTCCGCTCCAAAAGTTGAGCAGATGGACCACAACAGCGTGAACACACTACTCCGGACATGAAGTTTATTGATCTCCGCATTGTCAAGATTTATTTTAACATTTTCAAATAGACGTGTAAATGAAGAAAATTTACAGTTTATGACTACCTGCTGATTTTAAAATGATAAGGAAAATATTGGATAGGATGCATATAAGTCGTTTTTTTCTGCTGTTTTAATTTGCGTATATAATATATTCTTAAAGATTTTCTAAATATATTGTATTTAGTTATTTTTATTATGTTTAACATAAAAAAAACTTTCTTTCATATTTAAATTCTAAATTATTTAAAACTGGTAAACTTCCATATGTGATCACATGTGATCACAAAATCAATTTCCATCAAGCACCATCAGTCGAAAATATTAATTCTTTCATATTTGTTTTAATCCACACTACGCGTCCTGCCTGAACTCTGTGTGTCTCTTTCTACCAGTAAGATTCAATTCTTGAAAAACTAAAAGATTACCTAGTGCTCACTACACGAAAAAATCACTCTGTATGATTAAGGAATATTGACATGAACAGGGAGAATGCCAGACGGATATCGGGTAACGGATAACCCTAGACGCGATACGTGGTGGCCAAGTGCTCCACGCAGGATCGGATATAGCAGAAAAAAGAGATCAATTAGATTTTTTGAAAGCTGTTTTGGTTGCGACACTCCACGTCACAGGTTCAAGTTGAGTTTCTACATAAAATTAGCACCGTTTAAATAATATTTATAAATAATATATATAATATTAATATATGTGTAATATTTAACACAATGCCTTACAGGTTGATTGATTAAGCTACAACTGTATTTGTAACAGTCAAGTTTTTTAAGATAAATCTTCGCAATGAGTAAATCCAAATATTCGATTTATGTCTTTAAAAGACGTCGTTAAAGGTATTTTAGAAGGGATTAGTTGATATTTATGCTTTTATTGTATATCTTTGACATTGATGTGGTCTTATATATCGTTATTTATAGGTTTGTTTCTGCAAACGTGTCACCTCAGCATTATTTTTTTTTCAAATTATTTCTGTAAGCTACCAAATCTTGCACTATATATAATTTATATTAGCTCGTAGATTTTAACTGCCCTTAATAAAAATGTCGAGTGGCTTTTAATGGCGAATCTTGCGGGAGCAATTTTATGCTTCGTAAAACAAAATACTAGGCGTATGAAATAAAAACGAATTTATTCCACAAAATCTTTCCAATAATTCATTACGAACAATGTGCCATAAATCGGAAATAATAAAATAAATTGAATACAAATGGAAGATATAAAATTTGAGTCACTGAGCGTACTACCTGTAATATATCCATATAGACGCCTCAGCATGTTGATAAATGTATGCGTTTCAGCACTGGAGTTTGCTTCATATCTTGTAGATGTAAAAATATAATATTTGAAATTAGAAATACAGTAAAACAGGGTAATATTCTAGGGTATCGATGCCAATCACATCCTCTGGGAGTGTCCCCATATGTCGGTGGAAAGGGCAGAGCTTCTCAAGTCGTTTCGGTTTGTCAGACCGGTTGGCCATTGTGACTTGGTTTCTACGAAGGATAATTTTCTAGTATTTAATTAAAAGCGAAACCTTACGGCGAGTGAAGGTTTCTTCTCAACCAGGCTAGATATTAACAGGGCATAAATGGTTAGTATAGAAATCACCCACAAATCTCGGGAGGCTGCTCCTGGGACGCTTCGAATACCTTAAAGAGTGCATCACGTTCGTTACGCCACGGTATACCCCATATAACGGGTGTGGATACATGGTGGGAGGCGGTGGGAAAAGCAAAAGTACTGGATCCGTAATTAGTTGATTATTGACAAAAAAAAAAAAAAATAAAGACTCATCTGGTTCAGTACTTCCTAAGCGATGAGTCGCGGCCCCGTGACATTTTTTTCCTGTAGAAAGCACAAATATTTAACCATGTTATTAATTTACTTACTGTTACATAATAACACGTGTATTACCAAGGTGTGTATTAGAATTTATCAAACAAGAACACAAAAAAAAACCAAAATCCATAATAATAATTAATCTCAAATAAAGCTTTTGACTGGGCGGTGGCCAAAAAAAACTCTTTTAAAGAAACTGAGCGCTACGTACTTTTTCCTATCCGTAGTTGAAAAAAAAAATTAGGTCACGTTTACAAAAATCACCTAGTTATAAGGATACTACTTTTTGTAATCATAACTTTTAATTCCGATTGAGTGATTATTATTTTTATAATTGGAATTTAATATTAAAAAAGATATTCCTATAAAAAAAAAACTTTTCCAAGTAATACATGTTTATAACAACAGTATAATCTTTTAAACTTCTTTTATAAGTTATCTCAAACAAAATAATTGAACGATTATAAAAAGGTTTTTTTTTTCATTTTAATTTGTGTATAATAAAATGAATATCGTTTGAAACTCATTACAAGCATATTAACGCATATACCAATATACTGTCATATGCAGAACAGTTTAGGATGTGAGCAAAGAACTTTATACGTAATACTTTATATGAAACAAACTTAATAAAGTATTTCCTTTGATATTCGAGTCTCGTGTGATCTAGATGAAATTTCATTAAAAACGTAATCACCATATTGAAAATTCAGGTGATTCTAATAACCGATAGAACTTCTCTTTCTCCTTTTATCCACCTTCAGATTTATCTTTCAGTGATAAAATACCGGGAAAAACATGTTTCTACAATAAAAACCGGTACAAAAATTTAAGTTTTTAAAATTAGTTAATTAATTAGTTTACTAATAAAACTCTTCTACTTATTTTGCCATGTACACATGTATAGAGCATATGAACTTTACATGCTGCTCCTAGAATCTTGCATCCTCGCATAGGTACTATGTTTTTTACTGTTGGTAGCGTACACGCCCAGCAATCCGGAGAATACGTCTGTTGGATTTAAAAATCTAAAAATGCAGGATTAGATGCCTACTGGGTTGAGCAATTGTCTGAAAAACAATTTTCACGAGAAATAATCAGCAAACAAGACATCTTTACATTGCGGAGATCCGTATACTCCACTTACTGAGTGGATATCTTCACACTAAGTAGATCCATATGCATCACTTTGGATTTTTAACACTATCAATATAGTTTAATCGGTGGAATGAAAGAACGCAAACATAATTATATTAAGCTCAGAGCTCAGTTTTTGACCAAAAAGAACATTAAATTAATTTAATTTAAATTTGTAAAATTGTTACATAATCCAACGGGAAATATAATTAGATAAATATTTACATCCGAAGTACGTATAATTAATTAGTTGTATTTTTATGTAATCGTGCAAATAAAAAAAAATACTCGTATATTTACCAAATCCGCTCCAAAAGTGAATAGATTATAGATGTCCATTACGTAAAAAATGGTTATTCAGCCAATTGCTCAACTTATAGGACATACCATACTGTATATTTCGTTTTTCAAAATTTATAATTGGCATAACATACGATATTATCTCTATCAAATTAGAATGTGCTAGAGTATGTAATAAAAAACGAATTAATCGATCCCGGTGTTTATTTATGATACCGGTTGCGGAACCCTATCCGCACCACAGTGTCTGTATAGAAAATAGTAAAAGCAATATAGTCGTTAACATCCTGACCTGTCATATACTGGAATGACATTCAATTTAGAAACCTCTCTCAAAGTCCTTTTCCAGGTTTCAATGTGCCCCTGAGGATTAAGTGCCGTCTTATAAACTGCGGTCTCCCTCTTTGAGAAATGAAAATATTGCTCTTGCCAAAGTTACGAGGAATTTTCCTTAATATATTGCAGATGTTATGAGCTGCGCTATGCAATGGTCTATCGATGTTATCAAATGCAGACAGTTTTTATAAGAAAAATCCTCGTGAAATGAACTGTATTTAGTTTCTCAGTTATACTTTGTCCTGCTTTTTCCCTTTGAGATTCTTCTTATCATTAAGCATACATTAGTTTAACTATTTCGTAACCAAGATGTTACGTTGGCGGCATGAGGGGCTTAAATAAATAATATCCCGCTTAATTGCCTGTCCATATATATATTTTAAAAATATGTATTTGTAAAAAAATGTTTTGCATGATATTTGCTTTTTTTTTCTTGAAAAAATGAAAGAACCGACTTATCATATACACATGTCCTTCGACTTACCACATACACTTCACTAATTTTTCATCGTACCAATACAGCTATCGTTGTTTTATTATAATTTTTTTTTCAATTTTTATTTTATACAAGTCTACAGGACCTATGACGAGTCACCAAGTAACCCATTTGATAATCTCAAGTGACCCAATTGAGTTCAGCAAAATCATAAACCTTAAGGAGATTAAATATAAAACACTAAAAGTCACAAACTCAGCAACGGAGGAGCCATTTATAATAAAGAGAATGAGATAAGTTCATACATAATCGACCTTAAACTTGAAAATTTTTTTTTTTTTATAATAATTAAAATTTATTATAATTTTTATTTTTATCTTCAAAGAGTTTAAAATTATAAAAATTAATATTTATTTTGGTATTAGTGTGAGGACTTCAATGTGTGCGTAGATGTATTGTGAGCAATTGTCGAGTGTGTGGTTGTCTATGCGTGCACTTGTGATGCGAGCACTTGCCATATGAGAACTTATCTGGTGCGTAGTTTTCATGTGTGCAGTTATCATGGGACCACCCGCCACGCATCCATACCAGTGTTCCTTCTAAGCTTTAAGCCATATTTACATCAAGATCTAGGCCATAGCTTGCATGAAAAATAATCGCGCGCACAGTTTGAGGTGTCGCGTTTTATTTATTTGTAAGTCTTCACAGAATTGTCTACTTTACACGTCCTAATTACCTACTAGGTCCAAAAGCAGGAATTATTGACAAAAAATTGAACAAAGATACTAAAGGAGAAATTTCAAGATAGAGCCAGACCGAAAATTTTTAACTTCAACCTTTATAACAGATACACAAAGTTAATTCAAGGATGTTAAGTGGTATCGCAAATACACTAATTTATAAAATTTCTCTCAAAGATCCATTTATTAGAGCATAATTATTCCAAGTAAATCTAAATCTTATTATAGTTATTGCTGCTAAATAAGAACGCTTATTTTTTTATTTAAAGTATTTTTTGAGCGTGTTTTAGCAACCTACTAAGACATTACATTATGTATTGTAATGTAGTCCTAATTATTATTTAATAATTTGCTAATAATGTATAATAAAAAAACAATTTCAAGTTTATTGTCAGAAGCATCGCTTTGGAAGTGTGTTTGCCTTTCGTGTATCTTGCAATAAGCTGTCTAGGAGGCTTCTTTGGCACTGAGTATCATCCCAAATCTACTATGCTGCGACAAGTGTTTTTAGAGCTCTGCAAGGGAAACAATATAATTTTGAAAACATACAAAATATTATAAGTAACATTTTTAGCAGCTATAAATATTAATTTATATTCAATATATTAGTATTTAGCATATTTTTAATAACTTTCTCTACTAAAAATATTATTTTTATTATTTAAGCTTCACTTTTGAAATCTTTAACTAAAAAATGAATAACTGAACAAAGCACGAACACACAGTAGTATTTTTGACTCGGTTATATTGTAGTATATGAAGGTTATTTTGATGGCTCTTACATTGCAATAAACAGTTATATTTAGTATTTCTCATCTCGCATAGTAATTTATATTATATGCAAAATATTACCTATTTTACCTAATCGTGAAAGACCCAGCAACCAAAGTGATCCCACAGCCATATGGAGATTTTATTGTATTATATTGGTTAACAATTGTAAAACATAATATGATTAAAAAGTTTTCACGTTTGTGAACCAATGGCCAAAAATCTTTATCAAACCTAAGAAACTTATATCATTAATGGCATTTCTTTTACACTTCAGGCTTGTATATTATACAGAGGGTAACCAGACAACTGCGCGCATGACGGCTGCTCACATGACATGTGCTCACATGACAAATGCACGCATAGACAACTCCACGCATGACAAGTGCTCACAAGACATCAATGCCCATATTGAAGTACTTTTCTAATGCAGAAATTAATATTAAGACATTTTATACTTAATTTACGTAATTATAGTATATGTAGATTTTTATGTTTTATTTAAATAGTCACTTACTAAAAATGCTTTGAGATAATGAGCATTTTATGATTTCAATTTTAAATATATTTGCATGAGTGATAACAAAACGTTTTCTTATTCCATAATTATTGTAGTATTCAATAGTTTTGAAGTCTTATAATACTAATAAGTATAATGTAATACTCTAGAAATATATTCATTTTATATCTTGACATATTTTTTCTCGCAAATTAGTTGTCATATCATATCATATATTATTTGAACCCATTGAGTATCCAGTCTTGTATCTGTAATTTAAATACTTTTTAATTTCGATTAAATACCTGTAAGCTTTTACGACCTCCGTTGCTAAAGTACGTAAGCTCCATTCTAGGCTACCATTAATGATTTATATAATTAACTATGATTCTTAAAGTTTTTTTTAAATATAGCACATATTCGTTGCAAAGCTCTATTACCCATGCATGAGTTTGCCAAATTCAATTTACATCAGACCATCGGACCCGATAGGGCGACTCGATACTTCCTAATATTAAACCTTAGCGGAGCAAGTAACTCTACCCCATGGTTTCAGGAAAATATTGCATTAAAAAAAGTATCAGACCGCCTTCCAACAATATTAAAATATATACACACAAACGCTGCAATATTAAAAACACATATATTATATTTTTCAATTTAGTTCAATTTATCAGGGCGATGTTTGCTGGTGTTGTTATTGTAAAACTACGAACTATAATATTACATATATATATATAAATAATCTATATGTCTTAGATATTAAACGTTAAAAAATTTAACTCTTTCAAGTAGTATTTCTGAAAGCTCTGATAAATTTTCCGCATGAAAATGATCTGTACCCTTTGAAGAGGCTTAATATCGTCTAAAAAATAAAAACTTTTGATAGATTACGGCTTAAATGTCTGGATGGATAAAATTTTCTGATGGATTTGTAAGTTTTTGATTTCGATTTTGACAAAATAGATCAGAATAGACAATATTGGTAAAAAAAATCTAGAAGACGTTTTATTTTGTATTATTATTATTATTATTTATTCAATACGCTTTTTGTTCGGTTACAGTTATAGTCAAACTTTAAGCTTTCTACGTTTAACCTTGTTGGGTTGGGCCAAAAACAAGCGAACGAAGGCTTAAAACAGTACAAAGTAAGCCTTCGTTCGCTTATTCATTGCTCAACCTGGACGCATCCTTACATGTCTTAGATTTTTATAATTGTTGTCGTAAAATACTTTTTTTTACATTTAAAGTCAATTGTATAAAATAATTTTTAATATGCCATATTGCATACGATTTAACGAACGGACAATTTAAAAAGATTACTTTTCTTTGTACACTCTTAAATTGGAGGAGTGTAAAAATAAGCGTTACAAAAATGGAATATATGGATTTTTGCATTTCCAAGACCATTATTTACAAAAATTTGTTACAAATATGCGAGACAAATATTGAAAACATTTTTCGCTGATTTCATGAACGTTAATATAGTGTTGTGTAGCAATCAAATAGTTAGATCATATGAATTATATAATAGGCTATATTTGTGTTTGCGTTTCCCGAGAATTTTTTGATTCTTTACCGAAAAATTCATGAATATATATATATATATATTGTATACGGTCATTTCCCGTTATCCTGGACCAAAAAATCTTGGGAATGTTTCCCATAAGTTTTATTTACGATTTTAATAATTAAAATTGACCGAAAAAAATTGATAATAAGATTTATTTATCAATGAAAATAACTAGGACTAATTTTAATCTACATCCAGTATTGTAAGAATGAAACTTTCATGTAGTTGGTTTTTTCTTCGTAATATTTTTCCAATCTCTACCATATACTCAAATATAGTTTTGTATTATAGGACGTATTTATTTTCAATATTCTAATATTCCCAATATGCCTACAGTTCACAACTTCTATGCAGATTATGGTCCGTACTGTGACTATTATGTAGGTTGAACTTATATTGACGATCCCGGGATTAGGAGGAGGTATAATTTGGGAAATAGGTTAATATAAGCAAGATTCTAATATAAACGTAATACTGTCCATAAATTATATATTATGCAAAAGCTATATTCCCATATTACCAGGTTTATTAAAATTATATTGATAGAAAGATAAAATTTAGTTCATATTATAAAACAATATTAGAAAATACTGTTTTTCTTTCTTTAAAGAGAGATGATGTAAAAGAGAAAAAAGATATATAACTAGTTCAATTGTTAAGATTAAATTTTATAGCTGGTTAAAAAAATAAAGAACTAGATACTTAGCTAATTACATGATTTGAATTTACTTGAATTGGAAGGATTTTTTTCCTCAATATTTGAAGGGTGACGATAGTATAATGATTATTAATTAACTTAATTTTATTACTCCTGAAAGTTGGCTTAATTTTATTTTTTTTAATAAATCAGTATCCGAATAGATGAGTACTCGAGAATAATTATACATATTTTTTGTGAAGTAATTCAGAAAAAAGTAGAGAATATCATTCACATACTAAAAAGATTATCAATTTTCTTATAAATTGTAATATACTAATATAGTTGATAGTGTTATCAGTAACGTATGAACAGCTCTTAATACAAACAGATGGGCCGATCAGCCGTTGCGAATTGGATGTGACGAATTCAGAAATTTCAGAAAAAATGTTTTTAAACATATCATATAAATAACACATTCTAGTGAACATTCAGCAATGTCTTAATAAATGTTTCTTGAACACTTGTGGCACTCACCAATAGCCGTTTCATTTTACACTTCTTGCAGCAATATCTCAACACACGGATACATATTGATATAAGCTTCAAGCATTTATATTTTCGGTTCTGTTGCTTATTTATTTTTATTTTCAGTTGATTGAATAATTAATAACATAAAATTTTAATTTTTGTTGGAATGTTTAATTATAACTAATATTTTACTGAAATATAATAAGGTTTCATTTTTTAGGGATAGAATGCCAGAGTTTTACCTTTAAAGGCTGTTAAAATGTCTCCATAGTATGTTAGAATGACTAGTAGAACATTGTATTTACGCTTGCGTCTTATCGGCCAGAAAACTTCGCTGGCAAGAAAGTGATAAATGAATAAGTTGATTGAGTGGGATTTTTAAAAAGCTCCGACGCAGAGTGCTTTTGTGTACTTTGCGGAGTTAATTCATAGTTTATCGCAACTTTCGATATAATCTGAAAGTTTAAGCAAGTTGTCGGCGTCGGCTGCAGACATAAACAGATTGGCAAAGTGTCCCTAGGCAAGTTACTCGGTTAATACTTGGCCAACAAAGATGCCCTCAATTGTATGCACACGTAAGTCTATGTAAGTAATGATCCAAACCATCAAAGCTACAAAATCTTACCTCTACTTTTTTCCAAATTATATCGAATAACTATTAATTATTGCGAATAATACACAACCAATAGAAAGATTATAATATAACCAGCTATAATTTTGACAAATTTCAAGTCTAATCTAACCCACTTCTTGTAGCTATTTAATATTTATTAAAAACGAGGAAAACTAAAGTAAAGAATATTAGTAGCCATAGTTTCCATTTCTGATTGTATTCTAAGAAGATTGTTTTAACCTTTCACAATTCAATTAATTCACTCTATCATTAAAATAATTTTAATCAGCGTACCTAGAAGCATATGAATTAAAAAAATTATAAAAAAAACAGTAGCTATATCTAGATTTAGTTAAAAATTTACAAAATGTATATACAGCATAGTATACGCTTCTCTGTGGTAGATACAACACATTGTATGTTCATAAAATCTATGTTTTATAAATTTTGGTATATACACGTAGAACTTAAAATATATTAATCAAAATATTTATATACATTGGATAAAATGGATAGAATACTAGAATTTTGACTATCACTAATGAAAAAATAAACATTTTATTTAATGTTTTTATTGCTAAGCTAAAATTAGAACATACATGTCTTATAGGATATTTTAAAAGTACCTGAATCGTGGTTAATATTGTAGATACTTTTTTTCTTTTCTCGATATCATCTAATATTATTGATAGGATTCAAAAGGTGCTAGTATGATCTAAAAGAATTTGGAAGATATTATAGGCGACCAAGATTCCCGAAAGCACTTCTTGGTCCCTATCTATGCCATATGGAAGAAGGATATGATATTATGATGAAACAAGTAAAGAAAGTTCTAACAAAAATAACATGAAATATTTTGTCGGTAAAAATTGTTCAATTTGCATTTTTATAGATAGTACCGTTGCTTAATTTATTTAATAAACATTTTACGCCTACTTAAGGTACTTTGATTTATACGAAACCCAGTTATCGCACGGTTATATTCTTAAGTACTAATTTCTGAAAGGGTTCCACCCCCTTCCAGAGGTGGTTGACGGGGTCCGTTCGGTACAAACGGCCCGTGGCCAGAGACTAAACCATAAATAATAGAGGCGATAAGGTAAACATGCAGGCTAAGCACGGGTCATCGGTTTTACGTGATCCGTTTAAATTTTAGACCCTCTTCTGGGACCTTACCGAAACACAATATTTCCCTAACCGTGGTTCGCGAATTACTTAGACTTCTAACGAACTATCAATTAAATTATTGGCTTTCGTGTTCCAAGAGCTCGATGAAAATCAATTAATACCAATTCACATTTATATCGAAAGTAATATGATCATGTCTCATATTATTACATCACTTTAATTCAGCAGAATTATAAATTTCAGGGCATTAATAGCTCATTAGTTCTTAAAGTATCTTCAACATGAAAACACATTCATAATTTAAAAGTTTGTTATAAATATTAAATAACAAAAGCATGGCTTCCTTTTGTAGACATAAAAAAAAGATTTATTTTAATCAAGAATAAAAAATGACGAAAGAATACCATTAAAAATGGATACTTCTAACAAATCTCAGATACAATACAATACAATACATCAGTTTTGTTATACTGCGGTAAACGTCAATATTTATAATGTAACTATAACTGTTATATCAATTGGTGCAATTTAAATATTTAAAAGCATCTCGCTATTTTAAATTCGAAAATGCTAAAAAGAAAAACCACAGCATGACATTATAAAATATTATATATTTCTTCGCAATGTGAAGACGTCTTGAAATTGTTTTTCATGGATATTAGTTGTCAGAAAATTGCTCAATTCACTAGGCATCTAGTTCTGCAAACTTATCGCGCACGCTTATCTTTCTGCTGCCAACAGAAATTTATTTATTGTGGTTAATAAAAAAAATTGTGCCCGTCTCCTCGGTAGCCTGCAATTTAGGGTACATACGTTGCGTCCAAGGCATGCGGATTCGATTCCCACATCTGCTGGTTTTTTAAAGAATTAATTTTGAAAGAAAAATACAGGACTTTATACCCAATGTATTAAGCAGTTATCTGAAAACTAATACTCGATAAAAAAATCTATCAAAATATGTGTTCAAATTACGTAAAAAGATATTTTTCATTAATGAGGTTCACTTTTGGAAGGAATTTGGTAAAAAAATATATGTTATTATTACTATTGATTTATTAATATAGCCATTAATATTCGATAAGTTTATCGCTATAATTAATTATTATCGTACCAAGTTATTAATTTTATAACATATTATTTATCTTTTAATAGATTAGTGTTGTTATTACAATATAATATTGAGAAATGCTGGAACAGTAAAGTGAAAAACTCGGATGACTTATCTTTACCTGGGATAGGTAGATACAATGGCATTTTCCACTCGCCTCAGACATTTTCATAAATCTGGGTAAATTGTTGCCTACCCTAATTCTATAACCAGTGTGTTTTCTTTAAGCGTCTAGAATAACATAGTTTATTTAGTATTTCGAATCGTTAAATTATTTCTTTTAAATCTTATCTCCGCAATGTTAAATATTACCCGACAAATAGTTTTTCAATAGGATCTCTTGTTAGCCAATCGTCGATGTTGTATTAAATTAACTCAATTTAATACATCATTAAGATAATAGTAAATATTGGTTGGGTGTAAATTGGGAATGTGAATTCATTTTGTCAAAATTAACATAATTTTATAAAAATGGTTTACACAAATTAGTTAAGCGTTGTGTTATTTAATAAATAATGTATTAAACTAAATATAAAAGATCTATTATTAGAACTTAATTATGGAATAACCTATTATTTCAATACTGGATTTATCTAATTAAAAATATACTAAATTGGATGTCTTAATTTTACTGTTCGTATTGTTTCCCAGGTAATTTATCATATGTTTTACATTTATTGTAAATTTGGTCCAAATTTTAACACACTTTTTATTTTTTAAATTAAATCAGCCAAATGTTACGAAAAACAAACTGGCCATTTTGTATTTTTCAGAAATATTTTAGATATCACCAAATAGATAACGAAACTGTTAAAACGTAAAATCATGCAAATATCTATTTTCAGCTTTTTAAGCTTTTAAAAATTCAAAGTGAACTTTCTAGAACAACAGAGTTAAAATTTATCTCATAATCTAGTTAAAATAAATATATAGTTTATGTGAGAAAACATTAAGAGAGTTATATTCATTATTTGTAAATCCATTCGACCATGTATGTAATTTATATTTCTTTATACATACGTACGTTAAACATTAAATATTTTGAGTGTTATACCTATAATTGTAAATTATTTAAATTGGTAAACTTTTACCTAACATATAACATACTACAGAGTATGTTGTATGTTCGCTCACTGCCCACATATAATGTAGGCTGGAGATGCCGAAAGGCTAAACCCAGGTCACTAACAGTAATCTCACATATTGAAGTTTACCAGTTTTAAATAATTTAGATTTTAAAATCAATTTCCATCAAGCACCATCAGTCAGAAATATTAATTAATTATACCTATAAGGGTTTTCAAAAATTCTGATCGTGTTGGAGAGAAACCGCGTTCTAGAAAATCGTGCAATAGGAATATTATCTGTATTGACATTTTAAACTTGTACGAATTGGCAATACATAAAAATTTCCCACGTCAATTTTTTTCGTATTCATTATAAATCTACTACATTTGCATTCTAACGAAGTACACAATTGAATAAGAATCAATTATCGTGAAATTTTTTTGTGAAAAAGTAGTTTTGAAAATACTTAAATCTATATATTATATATTCATTTATGAAGTACATTTGTAGATTTATACTTCGTAAATCTTTAATAAAATATGAAAAAGTTTTATTTACTCGTGCTCTACTTTTGGAGCGGACTTCATTTAAATCTCTTCATTGATTTTTTTTATTGTCAGCACTTTTATCTTATAATAGTCAGAAAAGAAACTTTCATTACAAAAGAAAGTAAGATAATAGGTGTTCTTTTAAAAACTTTCAAATTCGTTTTGCATGGTAATCTTATTTATATATCTTGAAATACACTTTTAAATAACTTTTCACCTTCCTTCAAGTCAACTTTCAGCTTTTCCTTTGCCAAAGGATGTATTCTTGCAGTGCATATATTTAATCTTAAACCGCCGCTGCAAGTGCAAGAAACTTTGGAAATGCGTTTTTATTGAACGAAAGTCAAACCAAATTCTACTGTGAGTCCTTAGGAGTTTGTTCTTTTTCTTTGAATATAAACCAACACAAACTCTGAACAAAAAAGGAAGCAAAATAAATCTGTAAATTATTTTATTTCATCAATGAATATTTTAAAGCATATTTGTTTTCGAATACTAATATTAGGTAACTGGGCTCAACTAATGCTTAAATAATTTCACAGTACATTTTACGAATATACGATTACAAAGCGTTTTATCTTTCGTTGATGAAATAATCAATTCGAGAAAAACTAATGTGAAATGTCAGTGCTCTCAGCCAGTGTGAATAGTACATAAAAAAACTGAGTTTTGCAAACATGTATCTGCGTTAAAGTGTTTTAACTACATAAGGAACTTGAAAATTAAGCAATGGACCTAATGACAGCTTATTTTCACGCCGAAAGTCATTAGAACTGGTTAAAACGGTTAAAATGTCTCAACCCTCCCTGCTTATTCTTCCCAACCAGTGGTATTTCTGTATTCTGAAAGACTTCTAGTACACTATCTGTAGTATGTCAACACGACTTGGGAGAGCCAAAGTTATCGGTGGGTTGTACAAAAAGCTGGAAGTAAAGATTGGTGGCCACACTCTTCATAAGAAGTAAAACGACCAAAGAGGACCCTTCAATTTTCTAAATAAACCTAGTATTTTTTATGCACGATTTCTGAACACAAAAAAAGCAGATTCCTGACTGACAACATTCTTTGAATGAGCAAAAATTTTTTAATTTACTTTGTTTCGTCACTCCACATTTGGTACACAAATGTAGTAAGAACAATAATGAAAGACAAATAAACTATAGTAGCATGAAGGTTATGAAAGTTCACGATGTGCGCAATATAAGAATATTAATTTTTAATTATTCCATAAAAGTAGTTTTTATGTTCACGTGAATAAAAATATAAAACATATGGAATGCTCGAACCCATCAAATGAAATATTTCCATATGCACATAAAAAAAGGGAGGAAAAACGTGCAGTTTTAACATTCTTCCTTTAGAAGGAGTGTTCTCGGAAAGTAAACTGCTGGAAACTTTATTCTGGCTCTGATTTCACGGAGCCTCTTTTTACCTCTGGTTTATATGGCTACCTTAGAGCCAAGTTTTATTTTTTGAATTAACTTGCAAAATCGTAAACAAGTTGTATCGTTATCGGGTTTTCAAATTCTCACAGAGATTTTACTATGATACCATTTACAGTTCTTAGACTTTGTTCACAGTTTATAAATATAAATATTCCTACTCATACCAAACTAAGTTTGGATTTTTTTAAAGTTACGCAGAAATTAATATTATTAAAATTATTTCTCTCTCATGTGTAAAACAGTTATATCGTACAATGAAGACAGTAAAATCTTGAAAATGCGGATGTTCAGATTCTTATATGTGATCATTTTCACACTGTGAAATCCATGTGAAAAATTAGAGAAAAAACAAATTAGATAACAGCTTTGTCGCGTAAAGATATACCAAGTTTCGTCACTGAGGGAATAAAAGAACAATTATTTTATCATTTGAAGAGTATTAATGTTTTTATTATTAATTAATATTTTCGACTGATGGTGCTTGATGGAAATTGATTTTAAA
>JAGVSQ010002264.1:0-22490 GCA_022683975.1 Rhyacophila evoluta | reverse complement strand
TTCATTTTGTGTAGTTTTCAAAAATTGATTTTTTATAAGGAAAATATATAATTTATTCATTATTTTCTAAGTGACAAATGAATAAAATATGCATAGTCACAACGGTTCATCACTTCACCTAAAAGAAATATTGAAGTTTATGTGTTCTAACTGAATGAATAGAAATCGAATTTTATTTTTAGAAGTGCCACTTCACTCTGGAGAAAACATATTTTTCTTCTTCATCCTTCAAGTTGAATGTCGAAAAGAAATGAACTTGATTGATTAAGTTTCAATCGTTCAACTATGACGAACTTAACTGTACAGCAGTTGTTGCAAAAAAGTGGGGCGAGACGAAAAAACCATTAATTTTGTCGAAGAAATAAATAATTTCGAATTAGAAATTAAGCCATAAAACAATTTTCAATAGCAAGTCTATTTATATACAGTAGCGTCACCTGAGTGACAAAGCAAATAAGTGAAAATCAAAAGTGGCGGATTGACATATTTTTTGTACATATATTTATTTAAGTGCCGATGCTGTGGCCCAATGATAAAAGTCTCGTGGCCAAATAATATTGACTATCCCAACTGGTATCAAAAGCTTTTTCTTTTAGTATAACACAAAACAAAGCACTGAAATAACCTACTTTACCCCCTCTCCAATATTTATATTTAATAATGTAACCTGATCTTCAATAAATTAACAATCGTTTAACTGAAAATTTCTACATATACTTTCGCTTCTAGCAATAGAACATAGATATCAACAATAATTCAAAAGGTAAACTAAGTTTATCTCCCCAGTAGCGAAGCGATTGACATGTACGTCTACCAATCCAGGGAATGCAGGTTATATTCCCCCATCTGTCAGACTTAAAGAAATCAAAAGATGCAGGACTGGAAGCCCATTGGATTGAGTAATTGTCCGATAAATAATTCTCGTGAAAAATAATCTGTCAAGACGTTTTCACATCGCGGAGATCCATATACTCCACTTTCGGACTGGATATCTTCCCACTGAGTAGATCCATATGGTTGGCTTTGGGGGCGAACATAGTATATATAAAATAAACCAACAAACAGAACTTTTTATTTGCATGTGTGATAAAAATATAGAATATAAAATAGTCACGGAGCAAGCCCCGTGGCTGCATGAAAATTGAATTTACATTCAAAATGGGTGTTGACATTCGATGTAGCAAGGAATTGCTTAATAACTAGTATTCGTAAATAATAATTTGTCAAAATAAATCACCACATTGTAGTGATTCGTCATAATAGGGCGGTTTGAATGGTAATAAATCAACAGATAAAATTAGCTATTTTAAAACTATCATGATAGAAAAAAAAAATCAGGGTTTCATAATACATATATATAGATATATTTATAATTAAAAGGTTAAAAAACCCATTTTTTCGGGTTTATAAACTTGCATGATTTTTTTTATGTAACCAAATACAAATATAACCATGAAGGTTACACATGAAGTATCACTTCAAAACTTTTCCTTTTAATATAACTTGTTTATATGTTAGATTGAGTATACGTTTTTATTTGCGTTTTGCTTTCGAAAATATGAAGGATTTATTCTTAGCAGATCGCGAGCCATTGTTTAATCAGTTGAATTCATCTAGCCTTGATATAATTATTATTCAAAGAAGCAATATAAAATATTTCATATCGGAAGCTTAACAAGAAAGCTTTTGCGGATATTGTTATGTAGGGCAATTATTTGGCAGTGGCACAATAAAATTATTACACAATTTAAAATGAATAAATAATAATAAGCAAAAATAACTCGGCACAAATGATTATAATTACTAGGTATAATGTATTAAGCTTAAGCATGCGACGCTCCGAGGCATGCCTGATAAAAGCGATAGAGTACCTCATTCAAGGGCAAGCAATAATATTTATTCGTTGACGCATGAAGTTAACTGCATTGACTCCAGACCAGTGGACTTTCCAGCATTCTGAACTGGTGCCAGTGATTTTGCTTTCGAGTTCATCATCTAGATCTTATAGAAAATCTAAATTGCTTGTGGGATGAATTTCATGGTGCTTATCACATCTTCTATAAGTGCTTTCATATATCGGTTGAATTTAAAAAGCTTCTGAGGTCGATTCAACTGTTTTTATCAGGCTTATGTGCAATTGCGACTTGGTAACAATTTCGATTTTTTAGCTCAAAAGAATGTTGTATCCAATGGCGATAAAAAGCTATTTTCTCAACAACATTAAGATATCTTTATTAAATAGGAATAATCATTATCAAAACCTAGGAATTGAGAGTCTTTTTGGCACTTTTAAGAGCGCTTTACATTCTTTACGCTGCATTATACTCTATAACGCATAACGGGCGTAGAGATATGTTAAGTAATGAACAAGATAGCAAGCGCATAAAAATAGATGAATTGCGAAAGTCGGTTCAACCACCTGTTCGACAGATTGAATCACCCGGTTTTCCACTGCAGCTAACTCACTAGTGGAAATACAAAAAATAACGCATCACACGATAAGAGAGCTAAGAGAACAAAGCATTTATTTGCTAATTGCACCTAGATCTCTTGCAAGATATCATTTGCTGATATCATCGATCGCACACATAAAAAAAACATTAAGCTGTTCATGAAGTTAGCATCTATAGGTTATTTTAATATAATATATTAACATCCATGAGGTTACCGATAAAATGAAGTGTTTATTTTGTCTTCGGTTTAGGCTAAATACATTGATCAATCTACTTGTGAAAACATTAGCAGCTCCCGATTTCTACAAGTCTCATATATTATATACGATAGAAGAGATTTCCGAAGCAGTTCAATGATTAAACGAGCTGGTTACCATGAAAAAGACGGAAAAAGTTTCCCTCATCAAAACCAAAGCAGTATGGCAAGAGGATACTGTCTCTCCTCATCCAAACTTAGTCGAGATTGGGTGTGTTAAAACTAAAACCTTTTAAGTATTTATGAAATTACTATTTATATTCTCTTTACTAATAAGCATATCTCAATTCATTAAAAAAATACTTATTTTACATAAATATTTTCGGACACGGAATTTGTTTTGTACCCATAGTTAACTCGCGCCTTTCTATGCCAAAAGACACAGGGGTGAACCGCAGGCGTCTAGAAAAAATGTATGTTTTAAATTCAAATAACGCAAAATCTGCTAGATCTATTATTTTAATTGGCTATAGAATCACTGTATCGTGTTTTAAACGTCAAATAATATAAAATAAGTGCAATGAATGAGAAGATAACGGCGGAGACAGAGAGGCGACATTCCAATGAAGATGCCGCGAATACACAGGCATTGCGTCCAATACACGGACGCGTATGCCAGTCCTAGATTTAATAAAAAAAAAAGAATTATTTTTGTTGATATTGATTTACGTTTTCATTTTGTTACATCACTGTAATCATTTGAGTTTTATAAGCAATTAATAAAGTATGAAGACCAATCAGTATACATATGTGGATATATTATGTGAAATAAAATACTCTTCACTCACTATCCGTCACGGAGCAGTAAGAGTTAATAAACGAACAATTATTATAGGATGCATTAATATGTGCCTTACTGATTGAGTAAATCATTTATTCGGATTAAATATTTATGTTAAGTTTGTATTGTGTTACGTAACTGCAAGTTTTCACACAAGAACCTGCTGAAGAAATTTAATGCTCTGGTAGGTTCAGAGGAGGGTACCAAACCCGAATTCAGTGTATTTGTAAGCCAGTCTATCGCTCCACTGCGCATACAAATTACATATTCAATTTACTATAAAATTACCTTTTCGGACCTTTTTTATACCCGGGAAGAATGTTAAGCTTTTCAACAAGGCTTTGTGAAAGCTCGCAATGACAACCAAATTGAGACGTCTGATCTTGCTCACCTGAAAGAAGAATAAAACACGCTATTAATAAAGTATATGATAAACTTCTCTGTGACAAAGACGAGTATTACATTTTTTATAAAAGTTTCCAAACTAATAACAAATTTTAATCAAGCTTTTTGAAACATTTTGCATAAAACAGTTTTTTTATAAATAATAAACCATCTGTTTATGTATGTATTTTAAATACTAAAAAAAATCATTATCATTCAACATAATTGCTTTCACCAAAGGTAACCAATTCTAATTTAAATTCGATAAATAATATAAACTGTCGTAGATTCTAGCTCGCAGGTTGTATTCGATGAAAATGACTTATATTATTACACATATGTTAAACCATCAACACTGAAGACACATGGTTCATAATTCGAAATCTTTCAAAGTGAAGTCATTTTCAACATTTAAAAGCAAAATTTTAACTCACACGTTCCGTTCGTAAAACTCAGATATGCTGATTCAATTACTCATATGACTAAGTATAACAGTTATAGAGACGATTAATACGAAATAAATAACAACAAGTTTTATTTATTTCAACAGATACGAATAATATTAACCATTACTTTCAGTCGGAACCGAAAGCCTTCTCAACCACTGAGCCTTTTCTGGCTATATTATATTTCTTAACTTAATTGGAAAACTCACTTAGTTGGTCATCTATACTGACCTTGCAATGTATTATGTATTCAGTAGTATATTAGCACTAAGCGATGTATATAATTCTATTAGTATGAGATTCATAGCACTTCATGAACTCGTATTTTCAAATAATGGGAGAATATAATACTTCACCTCCACCAGAGTATGAATTACTTAAATGTAAAGTATATCATGCAATAATTTGAATGAAAGCCGTAGAGACATAAATACTATTGATACACGTCGGTCTTTAAAGTTAAGAATTGTATTCAGTTCGATAAACAATACACAAAATATTTGTATCAAATAAATCTAAATGCTTTCACCCTTACAGACGTCGCGGGCAAAACGATATCGGTCTTGTTTCTGCAAATTAAGCATTTATTACAAAATTCACATTTAAATAGGAGTAACGCCATAACCTGAAAGCGAAACAAAAGCTCGGTGCACTGATCTGGAGCTTAAAAGCTTTTGGGACAATAATAATGTTGCTGTGTGTACGCTGGAATCAGATTATAAGAGATTAGAAAGTTAATGCACAGGAAGCTCCCTTCGGAAGAACATTAATAATTCGAATGGAAGTTATCTACTGCACGTTTATCTCGACGTATACATCTAGTAAGACTACAAAACTTTGTGCCCTTTTAAATATATTTAGTGTCAGTAAGTTGGAAGATAATTCAAAAGATACTACTCTAACAAACTTGATTTAATTATTACATATATAATATAACGTGCATTGCAGTTCACTTAAGTGATCCTTCCAATTAGGCATTTAACACGTTAAACGGAAACAATGATTAAGTATAACGGCAGCTAATATAAAAGCGAAGCTTATTAGAAAATACGACATGACATTATATGGTTTTTGCGCACATATTTGATTTTTCTCTTTGGAATCGAGTGTTAAATTAATGAGTAAAACACTTAGGTGCAAATATTGTTTCACAAGTATCTGCATGAATATAATATTTACGTAAAGTATTCTGACGTTTATTTGTCTTTATTAGTTTTAAATTAAGCGTCTTCTTTTTCTTTTGGGTACAAATTTTATATGAGTTAACATATCATAGATAAATTAAGTACACATAATAATTTGAATATTTGCATTTATAAGTTATAAACAGTATTTACGATATTCATGTCTATCTGTATAAACAATCGTTTTCAAGTAATAATCAGTGTTTTTTTAATGCCGATGTATATTAATAACGTTTTATGGTCTACGCATACTCGTCTAAGTTTACTCTTAGAAATACGTAATAGAAATGAATGAAATATATAAGATGCAAAATATAATTCATAAGTATCTTCACTTATAAGACTGAAATCAATATCATTAACACTCGCTACTGTCCCTTTAACTACGGTAATAACTCCCGAATGTCAAGTAAAAAATATATTTTTCAAATTGAAATTATGTAAAATCTTCTAGGTTATTTATTTTCATTGGTTTTAAAGATTATTTTATCATGTATTTAAAGTCTAACGATATAAAATTAATGCAAGAAAAATAAAATAGAAACAAAACACGTGACATGTCCAAGCGGATAATCTTTACCGATTGATCTAACAGCTTTCAATACTCCTCTTTTCTCCTCTTATATCATGCATATGAGTGATGGGCTGTAACCCGATCCTGGTGAAAAACTGTATATATTTTCGTCTGTATGATCTACGGTTATGGCAAAAATGGGTTAACAAAATGATAGCATGTACTTTTAAAATGTTATTTTAGTTATAACCCAGATTTACAATTTGTTTGGTAAAATATAATATTTGTCATTAAGTAATATTTTTGGTTTATCGAATTATATATTACCATCTAACTGCTTATAATAATAAAAAGATAATTATTCATGTAACCTAACTAAACCTAACTTCCCTATACACATTTTTTTCAGAAATAAGCCATACAATCAACTCCATATCAACTGTCTCACGTAGTATAAACAATTACATCATATATTACAATTTCCCAGTGTAATTAATTATTATAATGTGTAATATAATATGTACCACGCATTCAAGATAGTTTTGATATAATCTTATACGGTAAATTGAATTGATTTGAATATCAAATCATGTCCTTAATTGCTTCGTGGAATGATGGATTAATCCAAGCGTCGGACGTGCGTCAGGCTCTATAAAAACATGATCTTTCACAGTGCGAGGAAGTACCCGTAAGGATATGCCACGTGTGTCCAAACTACTTTGTATTAGTTTCAACCGTAGTGGGAGTATAATGATGTCTGACATATCTCGAAAATAGAGCGCGATTCTAAATAAATTTCTTTTAATATAAATACAAAAAATTATACTTTCTTATCTGTCGTGTTGATAAGATATTTTCTAGATATTAATATATTATCTTCGACTTATAAAGGGCTTATTTGAATGGATTTTTTAATGAGAATTGATTTTAAATCACTCAACGATTTGTTATCTAGTTATTCATCTTTGGAAAATTCTCACCATCTTGCTGCAAAGAACGCACTTTTTTTAGAGGGACATCCAAAGTTGATAGCTTTTAGTAAAAATGGCTAGAATTAAGAAAAATTTTGGTTAAATAAAGCGCAAAAGCATTTTTAAAAATGCAATAATATTTGTATATTGTAGAAGTATACGTTGCAGTAATAATATGTTTATTTTAAGTGTATCGATACTAGAACATATGATAACGAATTATATAAAAGTACCACACGTCTGCGCCTTTGCAAATTCTTTAAAACAGTTAGCACGCAATTCAATTTACTTTCCCCCACACTACCCGTCACGTCTCCACACCCGTTATGCTGGCGTATACCATGGCGTTAAGTGACAGATGTGGCCCAGAAGCAGCTTCCAAGACCCTTAGTTGGCGTGCACTAGATTGTGCGTGATTTCTATTCGAACTAATTATATTCTGTTAATATCTAGCCTTGTTAAGAAGACACCTTCTCACCCGCCATAAAATTCCACGTTTTTTTAAAGGTAGAAAATTGTTCTTCGTAGAAACCAAATTGCAATGGTTGACCGGTCCGACGAATGGTCGAACCGATCTCAGAAGCTCTTCTCTTCCAACCGACATATGGGAACATTCCCAGAAAATTTGATTGGCATGCTGCATTTTGCCACATAAGGGAGTAGGATATTCTATAAAACCATGCTGATAGAGCTTGGAGGAAAGACCACCGTGACCGGTTAAAAACTGGGAAGCTCTATGTCTGGAGTCAATTTGGTTATCTCCATGTGCCACTTTATACTTATAAAGAATACATATCTTTTCCTGCCCTTAGAGGAGATGCTCCATTGTTTTTGCCAGGCATGTATCACAGCGTCGTATATTATGATATATATCCCTCTCTGGGCCTGAAAATTCATTGAATCGAGACCCAATAGCGGTGATACCACAATACCACCAGCCTTCGTCTTTTGTCCACTGAGCAGTACTGTTTGCAGCACCCCGAACCTATATATGCAGATCTGACCAAAACACTCGAGCAAAAATGAGTTGTACATCGATAGAAGAACTTCTATATCCTTTAGTAATTAATGTTTGATTCAGACTTGAGCTAGTACCCTAGTACAAAATACATTATTAGCAAATTTTTAGGTTTTTTCATAAAAAAATCCATAAAAAGATTCGATAACTTACGTCGCTTTCTTTATTTATTTTTTAGCGCCATTGAGTTACATGTGCTGTACTTCCGTCTAGACATTCGCGAAGCCGTAATAAATAAGTGATGGCTTCACTTTAGTCAGGTGTGTGATTTGAGTTGACGTAGCTTATTACCAAAACCAACAGTCAACAGTCAAAGCTTGTTTAATGCTAATTAAGATCAGCTAGTGCACAAATTAGAACTGATTCTAATTTTTCAGGCCTAGCAGCGGCCATCTCCCACCAAACTCCTAACAAGGGGCGAAAAATTTCTGAGCACGTATCTTGAGTCATATTCTTTTGATTTGCGCGCAAAAATATCGTTTCATTGGAACGAAGATATAACTTGAATATTTGTAGGAGTTTATTTAAGCCATTAGTTTCTTTAGAATGTTAAACCTCTTCTCTATAAAAACAAAAAAAAGGCAGGCAGTATTTGATTTAGTAGTGAATTATTTGAGCCATTGGTGATGTGTCATTGCTCAACTAATTTATTACCTTTTGGAACGAGTTTACACTGGCGGCATGCAGTTATGTTTCATTTTTATGACATTTTTTGTAAAAAAACGATTAATGTGATAATGATGTCTACTATACTAAGCTACTAACCTAAGTGCAAACCAAGCATAAGGCATAGATTTAAATGTATTTAAGTAACATATATAAGTTGACAGCGGGACTTTGCTATATTTCAAATAATTTAGATTTTAACCACAGCCTAGATTTATAAATGGACATTTAGAAAGACGGTAAACACATAAATATTACACTATTTTACTTGCATAATGACGGAAAACTATTACCATGGTTATTCTGAATAAATACACAACATAAGTATCTATAATAATATACACACGTAATACTAACTGTGGCATATATATTCCTGTATTTCTAAAAAAATCTGACACAACGATAAAAAGTACTTCACGTTCATTCCGCCTCATCGGCACAATATAGCTGTGTTGATATGAAGCTGGATGAAAAATACATATTATGTTAGCCATGATAAAAATATTTTATTCAATCATTATTTTTTAACATTAAATTCAGTATGAATTTAGTATATTTAAAATAATATTAATATAAGTACGGTTCTTTTTCCTTTTGATATTCTGTTAAGAACCCTGTATAATTTCAAATAGGGTAGGTATTTATTATTAATATAGGGTGTGTTTGAAATAAATTATTTATCCAATATAAGAAAATATTATCGCTTGTTGTGATGTGATCACTATGTATCGTTTGATAACAATAACCAGCTAATTAAGCAGAAGATGAAAAAACATATTATTGAACACAATTTTTACAAAATGTTATTTCCTATTTATATTTATCCAAATTGAAATAATTTTAAAAACGTAGAATGTATTCGAAAAATTCATTAATTGCTTATATTGTTTGTTTGAATTTTATCTACTTACTCGAATATGCATATGTTTATCAAGTTTATATATCGATAAACTCAATAACTACTGTATAGTAACATGTCTTATTATCAGAATCGATAACAATGGCTGAAATTTGATTATAATAAGCTGACTATGTTTAGGTAATTATATTTGAGCTTGTTTGCTACTAACTGATTTTTTTTATAATGATATCCGCTCTGAGGTATGTATGTGGATCTTCGCAGTTTTAAGACATATTTCTACAGATTTATTGCCTGTCCGTTTGGCACCTATTGGCAATCCAGTCCAGCATTTTCGGGTTTTCAAAAACACAGGAGATCTGCGAATCAAACCCGTTCTCCCCGGACACTAATCTCTTAGATACCGGAAAAAAATCTAGCCGATTGACAATAATCTCTTATTATAATTCCCGGCTTTCAATGTATGTAATACAATTTTTACTTTGTCGTAAAGTATCGTGATTTCGTGTAGAAAGTTTTTCTAGATGTTGAAGTTTCGTACTGTCTTCCGCGCGAGAAAGAAAAGACGACGTTCAATTACTTTAATCTGGACATTTTTTTTATATTCTTAATAAAAAAGAAAGAAATTTTGTTGGGTAACATTCATATTTACCATCCCTAAACAAAATTATTTAGCCGAAAAAAACATTATTTGTAAATATTTTACGAAAAAAAATACACTCTTTGTGTGCATTAAATTTAATTAGGTAAATTTGTATGGATACCTTAAATTAGGCAAATAGAATAAAAAATTTCTCCCTTTATGAAATTTTGCCCCAAACGAAATTTACATTTTGCGAACAAAAAATACGGATGATTTGAAAGAGAGTAAATCTCTTAATACTGGAATTTTCCTAAATTATTTTAAGATTCTTTTTACTACAACCGGTGAAAATTAATCAAAGCATTTTTTCACTGTTTTATCATAACATTATCACAAATTACTTCACTCCGTGGCCTAGTGCATGCTATACGTTCCGTAAATATTTTAGTGGTAAAAATTTATTACATAGGTATTGTAGTCGAGGGATAAGCACATAGGCATTCACGGTGGATGTTGTAGGTTTGAGTCCCACATACATTGAAGATTTCTTGTAAACTCTGATACAGAACTCACTGCCAAAGAGATTGAGCAGATGACTAATAATGAAAAAAATGCCAAGATAAATCTTCACATCGCGTTGATTTCACTACTACCACGGCGAATATAGATTCGATTTCAATATTTGATGATTTTTCGAAAATCTGTAAAATGTAGAAATGGATGCCAATCGGGCTGAGTAATTGCTTGAAAATTAATTATTTGTTGAACTGTAAAAACACTTCTTTATATTTCTGAGATACATATGCTCCACTTTAGGAGCGAACATGATATAAGAAGAAGAAAAAATTATATGTTTTATAACCGACATTAAGCAAAGCAGTAATTCTAAGAAGCTTACTGGAAAAATAATACTGAGACAGTTTGCGACAAACTCAGACCACGTTTTTCATATAAACAATATTTAAAGATAACATAGCGATAAATATATTACAATTTATCCATAGCTTGCAGAAGTATACACAATATTTATCTTTTCCCATAAAAATTACTCAATAAATTTTTAGGTATATTTTAGAAATGTTTACTTTGGTCTTCAAGAGAAATATATATTTATTGTCAAGTATTTACATTTTATGCACAAAATCAAACAAATTTACTGACTATCATCAAAATATATAATATCTAAAATTAGCAGTGACAGCAGACGTTGGTTGTACAGATAGTCATTTTGAAAAAGTTTGTGTATCGCAATTGTATGATTTAATAGATAACACTGGATTCTCTTTAATTATGTACATTCAGTGTGGTTCTCAAACTATGTAATATATAATATGTAATAAGTATTTCATATAAAATGTTAATTCCTGGCCTGTTTACATTATGAAAATAAATATTTCTCTGTGTCTATTTCCTGAAATATTATTTTGGGATGCATACAGTTGAAAGGAATAATATGATAACTACATCCCAGACAAAACGTAGAACATTAACTACTTTTAAATCAAGATCTGTTTAAAAACCCCATCCATTTGTACCGTCATTTCAAATACGTAATCTCGCCGGCTGTGAATATTAAATTTCGACATATTTTCTAATTGTAGTAAATTACTAAGCTTGCCTTAAAGAGGTAACGGAAATGAAATCTTATACTTCCGACCTATCTGTCTTCTAGATAATCTATATCACAGATCCATTGAAATAGTTTAAAAATAACTTATTTTTACTTATTCTTATACTTATACTTATACTTATTTTCCTAGTTTATTTATCATAATTTATGAAGTTACATATAAAGTTTAAAGTATTATACTCAATATTACAAATAAAATGAATTATTGTTAGGGTTACATTCAATTATATTGGATGCATGCGGTGAGTATTTATGCGATATCGTAGGTCTCTAAAGTTTCTCACTAAATCATTCGAATGCGAAAAATCACGACCACGGTTCCAAAACTAGTTAAACTTTTTAACCAAAAAGCCAACCGACTTCACCTGTTGGATCAGTTTGGAAAGCTCCCCAAAAGCTCGCAATATAAACATTATCAAAGTGGAAACTATTTAATCCTTCGGTACGATATACATACATACCTTGACGCAGAATGCTAAGGCGAATTTGTTTACATTTATCAAGATAAATTGCGAGGCATTAATTTGCACTTTTGTTTATTGAACTTGGCAGTTATGTACTAGTTTACCAACTTTCTGGCTTTACTCACAAGCAGCGCAAATTGCTGAATAAATACTGATTTCATTTTCAAAGGAAATTCTTTTTGATGTTTCGCTTAGCTTGCTGTGTATTTATTAACATAGGTTATAATATTTCATCACAGTCAACAAGACGGAAGTTTTTTTATTATTAAATTCGACCACCAACCACTCGTCCCCGGCACTACACCGGGGCCTAATTTATTGTTTTAATAAATTAGAGGTGAACTATGGTTTTTTTTTATTTTACGGGAATGTATCCAAATATTAGTAAAAAATACTTTAGTATCGTCGAGTACTGTATAAAATAAAATGTAAATGGATATTATTTTTTAAATTTTAATTGGTTACACAATAACTATGTTAAAAGATAATCAAGTTGTCCATATAAAGCCCCATTTTTAAGACACAATTGCACCAAACGATCGATTAAAATCCAATATCTTGAAATAAATTGGCGTCCAAGTGTCCACATCCAAGCATTTATTTGTATGTAATAAATTTTAATCACACAATTTTTTATATACAACGTCCAAACATCTTCTTATTTGTTGCCCATCAATTTCTTCTTTGGGAAGCAGTGATTTTTGATTTTTTATAATAATTAATAATATAAGCTCCTTTTTTACGCATATTTCAAAAGTTTGTCCATCAGCGTTTTTAAAGACGCAGCTGATGCACTAGTGATATTTTTGCTCGATATTAATTCAACCCCCAGTGCGGTGACCACACGTTTTCCCCCTTTTGCATACTATTCATTTTCAGTATTATTATATTACTGAGGTCACCTGTTTCTTTAATGTGTCACACGCTGCAGCAAACAACCTTACCTTTATGAATTTCAGCAAAAGCTTTATCTACAGGATGTTTTACTCAAAGTCTAATTTTTGGTCGATAATTTTAAAACATTAAAAAATATATTTCATTAAGAAGCGCGATAGTATAATTATTGAAAAAACCAAGTAAACTAAAATTTGAAAACAAACGTTGAAAAAATTATCAATTACGATACAATTTTTCATAACACCTGATTTCTTATAGAGCATATTCCATAACATAGTTGATGGCATTTTTTTTGAGGTCAGGTTGTTCAAATATTTATAATTTATATAGAAGTAACGATAAAATATAAAATAAAACTTAACATATAAAAACTCGTTACATTCATTCTTAAATCAATATTTATATAACAAAAATACACGGTGACAATATATTTAATTTAGCATTTATTATATAACCAAAAAAGTCACATTCAAATTAAATAAGAATAGGTTGTTAAAATATATATATGATTTTGTTAACCCCATTGCCATAGATCAAATGCAAAACCGCATGGATTGAAAATTTGCGATGCTATCCAATTGATCAAAGCAAGCAGCGCATATTTATTGAAATATTTAAAATAAAGTTGTCAAGATACGAGACATACTGTATTAAATATCCGCACATTCAACTTTCAAAAGTTGCCAGCACTACGAAAGCGCCGTTTTCATCTTGCATATATTTTATTTTATATTTATGCCGTATTTATTTATTCAAAGCACGGTCACCCCACCCTCGGTATACTAGAAGCTATCCTCGGCCCTTACGGGAGTCTGGTGGCAGTAGGGTGGCCATTAGTTAATTAGGACACGTGTAAAGATTACAGAGTTCCATCACAAGCATGGTTTATGCAAATTCCCAAAATTCTAATTATGCAGAGAGTCCGACGTTAATATACACGGCGGACTCTTTGAATGGGTGGACACTGATGATGCATGCCAAATGTCAACTTAATAATAACGGAAATATATCTACGTAATATAATTTTGGCTGATATCATTATAATTATATGACAAAATGAACTATAAGTGCTATACGTTGCTATATTTCCACTTTAAATTTAATTATACTCGTACTAAATATACAGTATAATGTAATTTTACATAGTCCTTAGAAATGAATTCATTTGACAGCTGTCGTAACAGAGCTTAATTTCATTGTTAGCCAGATGTGCAAAACAAAGAATACTAATAAACAATTCAAAGCTTTAGCCAAGCTTTTCATAAAGCTTTGCGAAAATATTATTTCTATTAACCCCTTGAAGCTTTTATCAAATGTAATTCTACCAAGTAAATACGAACTATAATATTATTGAAATGAAAATCCATAGAGATAACGATTTATATTAACTCAAGACAACTTTTTCTACTGATGAGTTACTGTATGTTAATAATGACATCATATTTGCTAAGCACTTTATAACAGTACGGCTGTGAAACTGTTATAATATAAATACAAGATAAGGAATAACTGTTATAATCTACATTGTAAAGAATGACACGAGAACTATTAAGAAAAATTCGGAATATTATCATTTTGAACAAAAGTCTCATTCATAATGGTCAAAATACCGTAAGAAAAAGACGAGTAAATATTATGGAAATAGTAATATGATTATAAGATTTAGTAGAATAATGAGTTTGTAAACACTAAATAAAGAGCACGTATATGTTGGTCATTTAAGTATTAATTCGTTAATTCATAAGAAACACTCGAAAAAGAAATAAAAGCTCACTTTTAAGGCATAATTGCGTATATGGGAAACCCATCGGCGATGTATTACATATACGGTTTAGCTTGTCGAAATAATATAGGTTAATATCTTCTCAGCGGTTGATATAAAAAGTAAAGAAATACTGTGCGTGATAAAACAACGGAAGGCACCATATCTTGAGCACGTTTCGCAGAAGGATCAACCCCGTGTAATTCAGTAGGGTAAAAATATCAGACAACTTGGTAGATGACAAAGTTTTCGGATAGCAAATTCACTAAAAAAAACTAACAACTTAATGCGGCTTTTGGCAATATTATACTTACAATAATTATTTAATAATTATAAAAAAAACTATTGCCAAAATCTAGCTACATAGGATTGATGTCAACTTTACTTTAAAAAGAAAACCACAAACTTCTAAAATGATATGAAATATATAAAATTATTAATCTACACAGTTTGAAGATGCCCGCTAATATGAGATATGTTTTGAAAGATTATTTTTTTCACGAATATGGCTGTCAGACAATTGTTTAATTTTCAGAGTTAGTTATCTTAAAAAAGTATATGGGTATTGGTTGTCAGCCAACTGTTCAACCTGTTAGATTTCCAGTTTTAAAACTTGAAACTTTTTAAAATCCTTAGAAACTGTGGGATTCTGCTTCGGACACCAAAAAGACATGTTTTGCTCAATATATAATTTATATACAACCTGTAAAATTTTAAAGCAACTTTCCTTTAAAATGTACATAACAATATCTTTCTAAAATATCTAATCTTTTAAACAGAAATAAATGCATTAGAAGAATCATTTTTATATTTTCTATCTGTGTATGATTATATATAAATAAATATAGAATATATAAATGGATAAGATTTTTATTTCACGTCTTGTTAAACTTACCCCTCAAATAATACATATCCGTTAAATTTGTAAATCAAAGGCCTAAGTTTTATTCGAATTCACGACAACGTGCTTGATATATAGGTTTTGTAGAGCTACGTTATATTTGGCAGAAACATAATAATAATGATCCTAAGAAAGCTCGAATACCTAAGATCTTTACGTTTCTCGAACACTATCAAATAATGACATATAAATACGTATCTATATTATTTCTTAGCGGTTTGAATGATAACCGGATTCGCGACACCGGGATTTAGGTCAACTATTTAACCGAAAAAATTCGGGAATATTCATCGAGATGTCAGAAATAAATTCACCACATATTATTAGCATTTAAGAATTTTGGTGTGATAGTATAATAATAATTAGTAGAGATATGGTTAATTTATATGTTTATCAAAAAGAACACGTTTTCAGAAAACAGCGGTAACATATCCAAAAATCTTACTATGCAAGACAAAATATGATATTCGGCATATACAAATGATAATTTCACATAGTTATTAAAATTTTATTATACTGCTACCAAAATATTTTCTTATCATATTTTTAAAGGTCCAGGACTTGAACTATAATATATGACACTAATTGATACCAATCCCTCATTGAACAATCATAGTATCTTCAAACAAACACTTTGTAAAATCAAAACTAATAAATAAGTCAATATTGTTGTCCTTTTATTGCTCCGATATGTTGGAAAGAATCACACAGACAAAATAATGTCACCAACTTAACACTTTTATATTAAATAAGCATGTCAGATATAAATATTTGTATATAAAACGATCTAGTAATAAGAATAGTATCTATTATATATCAATGCTTATGTCATAGTTGTATTTTACTTTCATTCATTAAAATGCTATACAAAATAAACGATACAGCATACTTTATAGTTCAATTTTATTTGAATAAACGCGATACTTTGTCGTCTATTCTAATTTTATATACCGAAGAGTATTAAAGTGATATACTAATCCCGGCTGTAAAATATTCATCCGGGATTGGAGTCCCTATCGGGTAAGTACTAAACGGATTGAATAAGGTAAGGAAAGCTCTGGTAGATCGCACATAACGATCGTAAATCATTCCTCTTTTCAGATGCTATGTTCTGTTCGTTCCCAACCGGTGGATTACGATTCTTATAAGGGCAGTCGCTTTGAACTTAATGTACAAACAAAGCATTCTATAGCTCTTTCAACACTTTACTGGGATAACATAATATACACTTTATTAAGCTAGGAAACGTTTCCTTTAAGAACCCAGATGTTTGAAAGTTCAAACTATTAATGTCCTGAAATACAACAAATTTAACGTGCCGCCGCATCATTGTTAACTCCATGGTAACATTTTGTTATCCAACAATATCATCCATTACACTTAAGTTCTTTAGATAACGTTTTGCAAAATATATTGTACTATATTATCACGTCAAGTTGATAATCTTTCAAATTTGTTATCTTTCTTTAAAGATGTTGTATAAATTAAGAAACTACTGAATTACAGCGCGTGTAAGATAAATCACAGTATTGGAGAATACGTTACTTTTAGTGATAATATCACTAAAAGTAACCATATTATGGTATTCGTGATAAAGAAAAAGGAGAGGGAATTTTTTTAAATTGTTTTACTTTAGATTTCAAATACACTCTCAATTTGTAAATTATACTTAATCCTGCTTAATCTCATGATTTTATATAATGCCATGAAACCTTTTTTAATAGGATGAGATGGTTTGCTTTTGCGATGAATTCTAATCTAAAAAATAGATCAAACAGTTGCTTGTTTTGTTACGCTAAAAGTCGCGCAGCGATACTGAAACTGGTTGGAATGAGTGCTGGAGATGATGAAACAACTCTCAGCTTTGCCGTAGAATAAACATAATTTAATATAAAAATATTTTTTTCATTTAAATTTAACTTTTTAAGTATTAAGCTTCGGTATATTTTAGGATTACTAAGATCATTAACTTAACCTAACAATATTGTATGTAAAATTACTAGTACTCTAGACACTAGTCAATGTCATTCAAGTTTATATTACCTTTTTCATCTGCCATGATTTTTTTAATAATCATCAAATAGATAAATTTATAATATAAATCTTGCGAGAGACTTCCCAAAAGTTATTTAAAAAAGACTACATCAAGCTTACTTAAAAATGTTCTCCCAAATGTACGGCCTTTTAAAATAAATCCTTTCGGATGTCTTCGCATGTTTTATTATGTATTTTTCTTTATTAGAGCATTGTATGAAAGAAGCGATGAACATATTACGTTATAAGCCGAGAATAGATTGCATCTTTTGAAATTTTCGACTACAGGATCTTGTAGTTATTTAAAACATCACATATTTTGTTATGAGGTTACACTTGCATTAATATTTTAAATCCACAACCATTGTATTGGAAATCTAGCATACTAATCACTGCATACAATTATACTAATCTAGCGTATGCCAAAAGCAAAAATTCATTTTGGAAATTTGGAATGGTAATAAATAGCAGATCCATATTGAGCGCCACAATCACAAAATCAATTCCAAATGAAGTGACATTATTAGCACTAGATTGCTCTGTAAAAAAACGTTGATTATCGCTGCATTATTTTGATAATATACCAAACTAGGTAAACAAACCACCTGGACGTGTTGAGAACCGCCCAGTGGCATAGATTTATTACCCGGTCGCAGGATAAATAGCCTGGAGATTTACAAGTAATGATACAACACGAACACTGATTGCGACCAAGATAAACTATCTACAAATTGATTAATTAACGGGGAGATTTGCTCTCTACGATTGATAAAGCATCAGAAATTAGGCATCTTGGTATTAAATATCATCGCCTTCCTGGATAAACTTTCATCAGGAAATTGATATAGGTATACATCTCCTCAAAGACTTTACTATGAGCTATAGAATTCACTTGAGTACGACTTGAAGTATGCCTGGCTGAGTAAAATCTTTTACTCGATTGATAAAGTTTTACTATCCAATACTATTCAGTTTGTAAGTAGCAAAAAAAAATCTTTTTAAAAAAGTCTTAGAAACACAAGATTCATGGTTTAAATTACTTATAAGTTACATTTTTTAGAATAGAAACCATAATATCTAAATCTAGATCTAAATCTATTAATGCAGTATTTCTGAAACATTTTGTTTTTGAATATTTTCATTTAATACTTTTTGTCGTTGAATTGAAAATTAATGAAAAATTGAAAAATTCGGTTACAACATTACAAACGCAGCGTCGCGAATACTGCCATATAAGACCACGTAGCCCGATAGTTTGGTGTAAGTTACTTTGTAAAGTGTAGTTTTATATTTTGGAATATCACATTTTTGCATTAAAACATACAATTGTACACGTTTTATAAACATGCGTGTTGATATGAAAAAGTACCAAAGATACGAGAAATTAATACTTTACAAAGTGATTTAAACGAAAAATGAGTTTTGAGTTCCTGCAATATTGGCGACAATAAGTTGTCGCATAGTAATATTGGTTAAAAACATTTAAATATTAGATAACTTCTCACCTGAATGCCACCACCGACATCTTTCTTTAATACTGTACGTACTTACCAATGTATGAAGTAGTGGTAAAGGATTAATAATTGATATGTACCTGAAAAAAAAGAAAAAATATTTTAATGGAATGGGTAAAAAAAATATTTAAGAATGTATGCAATCAAAAATTGGTAGAATATATATTTTTAAATATAAGGAGACGCAAAAGATTTTTACTTCTATTATCTAGTTTCACCTTTAAGCATTGACTCAAGTTGTGTAACCAACAGTCAATGAAATATAAAAATAATTAATACTATTCAATTTTACGAAATTCAATGAATTTATATATGAAATAAAAAATACGAAATATAAATTGTTAAAAGATGTTTTATTTAATTTTAGTGACATTTAAAAGTCAAACAGGTCAATCAATCAATATTCACGATTTTTTGACTGTGATGAAATTTCAAAAAACTATTTAGATATAGTCAAAGTAGTTGGAAATTGAACCTACAATTTATATGGCACATTTTTGAAAGCATTTAATAATACATGATTTCAGATATTATGCATTTCTTGTATATGGAAATAAAAATAGACAGCAGAAGAAAATAGCTACATTAGAAGTCGAATGAGAAGCATTGTTTGCAATCTTCGCCATTAATCTTTTTTCTCCATATGTTGTCGTCATTCAAGAAAAAATGTCGCAGTCATTTACACTTTTATAATCAACCTAAAAACACTTACATTGTATTTATATTTCTATTGTTTCTAGTTAGAATATCTTTTCTTTTCTACGAAAAATGATTATAATTTGAAACCATTATATTAGTGACATATTAGGTACTTGATTTGATATTTAATAAACTTCAGCAAGGCCTTGACAAATATGTATACTAATATTGCATATGTTCATCGAAATCATCATGTGTAAAAATAGCCTATGATTTTCAAAAAATCCAAAATTCAACCAATGATAAAACAAGGCAAGCAATATTTAAGCTATTTAAAGGCATTACGCATTCTAGTTTTTATCCTGTATGACTTGAACGTAACAGAAAGCTACCCATTCTCTCCGAATAGTTCAAGAATTCAAACCACTTTACCTACCGATTTCGATGTAGGCATTTATTTTAAGTTTGTAACCATTTTTTTTTTAAAGTAAAACAATTTACCATTGTATATCGATACCGACAATATGCATGCACCAAACAACTTATTCAAAACAATCTTATACATGCATGAATTACTGAAACCTTTTGAGTTTCAGTCGTGCTGATTTATCTAATGAGTAGTAATTTTATAATAAAGGTTGTTGAATAACTCACAGTGAGACTAAATTAATTTCACCTTACAAAATATTCTATCAAGAGTATCAAATTGAATACTGAGAAACTTATTCCGATTGTTTTAATCACTGGGACTCTTCATTATAGGGGCAAGTACAATTTCGTACCAGAAGTAACCCCTTTGGGCTAATTTATATTATAACACTTCAAACTGATCTTGATAATATCAAATAAAATAAAACCTTTTTTCACAGAGACATCGCCGTTGGAGGATAATTCCGTTAAATACTTTTAATGACCCACAATTAAAGCTCTTTATTACAAAGCGTAACAAAGGAAAAGTACGTTTTTCGCATTTTGGAATATTAAAGAATTTCCATAAGTGTTATGGCGTTAGATTAAGTTTATTTATAGGCAGTTGGCGTATGACATATTAATATTGTAAATAATTTAGTATTAAGTCAAGGATACAATTAGAATTTTACGCAATTTAAAAGTACATTGTTTTTTTTTATATATTTATGAACATAAAAAAGCAGTTAACGCTGCTATCCTGTCATATATTAAATTTAATCTTTTGGCCTATTAATAATAATTAACAATAAAAAATATTCATGAAAAGTAGTCTTAAGCGTGGTATATAATGTCGTAATTTATTTGTTTCAATATAGATAGATGATAATCTCATATCATATAAAATAATACTTGCTATATTAACGTCATATGTCGTAACCGTAAATGTTATGATAAACGAGAATTATAAAATTAGTAATGTATAAACGAAACGGTAGCATATATTTTATCATCTATGAAAATTTATTATTGTCCTTTATTTATTTTCGTCAAATGTATAATCTTTTGAAAAAAAATATAAATAACTGTTTTTAACTGTCATAGAAAAACACTTAACCAAATAAACTCTCACTAAGCCAAGAGATCAGCGTAGATGTATTGGAGCTTGTGATTGCAGATTCAATTCTCACAGCTTCAAGATTTTAAAAAAAATTTAAAATTTAAGATGCCTGATTTTCACAGCAATTGACAATTTATTATAAAGAAAACATCTGTAAACATAAGTCTTGACAATGTAGTAAATCGTTGACTTCCTTGACAATGCAACGATTTCTGTTCACATTATTGAGATCCATACCTTCCACTTTCAAAATTTACATGGTAAAAAATGGTAAGCACCGATCCAAAATACTTTTTGTGTCTTCCTAAATATTAAATTACGTTAGGTTAGGTTTCTTTTAACACGGAGAGTTTTTTGAACAAGTATTCTAGTGTGGTGGGAATAATGAATATCCAAATAGGTTTTTAGTCGAAGGAGTAATTGTCCTAGAACCAATTAGATGAATATAAACCCAGTTTAAAATTAATTTCCATCAGTAATTTTAGTTAATTTCATAAATCATTAATAGTCTACTTCATTAATTTATTCAAAATTATAATTTTCTCTCGTAATAGAAGTTATAACTACTCACACTCATTCATAACAAAATTTATTATTTCGAACCCATTTACGAAACGTCATATTATCTTCACTATAAGCAGAGCGCGTTGTAGAAGTTTAGAGCTAAGGAGATTTAGCTGTGAGTGCAAAAAAAGAAATAAACCTAACGTTATCTTTACGTGATGTTGGTAATTTTTGCATTTATTCTCCCTTTTATTGCCTAATAAAGCGGTTTAGTTGAAGGACATAAAAATATAGATTAAAGTTGATTTGAAATACTTGCAGTAATCCGAAACATTATAGCCTCCTGAGGCTTTTTTTTAAATTGCTCCTCTTGGAGATTATCATCTTTTTTCACACACTATTTTTATTGTTAAATATTTAAATATACTTAATATTTTCGACTGATGCTGCTTGACGGAAATTGATTTTAAATTCTAAATTATTTAAAACTGGTAAACTTTCA
>JAGVSQ010002263.1:0-25369 GCA_022683975.1 Rhyacophila evoluta | reverse complement strand
TACGCGGTTTCTCTTGGAACGTATCTACCGCGTAAACCGAGGGATGAGTGTACTTTGAATTCTCAAACACTACAATTATTGTCAAAAGGCAATATAAAACACTATTTGAAATATACACGTTAACTAATTGAATAAATAAAGATTTTATCAATATATCAACAACAGTCAATCATTCTAATGAAATAAACCCAGTTTAAAAATGACATTATAGCACTTCCCAGAAGAAATACTACAAAGTTAAAAAATAAATGAAAAGTTATCATTTTCTTATCAAGAAATTTCTCGATAATCAATTACTTATCGATAAAATGCATAAGTCGAGCAAACTTGTGTGCAATTTTATGCGTCAGAATGATTCTGGTTATTTTTATATACGGGGTTAGTTTGAACATGATAATAGACATCGTGAATACGGTATGAAATGTATATTGTACGAACAAGATTATTCAGAAAGTGAAAGGGTTTTTTTGGATTGTATTTTGATCACATGTGTACTTTAATTTCATCAACTCTTGCATTTAAAAAGAGGCTTATATTATATTGTATCGACTATAGAAAGAAAACAAGACTTAACAGTAATAATGTACAACTTAACACACGTTCTACCAAAAATATATAAGCTGCAAATGCCGAATTAGTATCTAAATTTGGAAAAAGGATAGTCTGTCAAGTTTGCGACCAGGAAAAAGGTCTTCCACCGTATCAGTTCTACTGATTTTCTCAAATAATTTATTAAATTAATATCGGATTGAGTAAATGAAACACCGGATACAGTTATATTTAATGTTTTGCTTTTGCCCCTAAGTCATTACATAGACGTTTTTTGTGCCTTCTAAAATATTGGTTCTGTGTCGATATCCATTAGCCACACGTAAATGTGGATGTGTCTACATGAATATGAAGATTGTAACACCTAGAACGGTAGTCCCCAAACCGTCAGTCTTTAGCAATAATTGGAATATATTCTTGATTGTAAATAAATTTGTCTCTCACTTTTCAATATTGCATATGTACACGTATTTATTTTGTAGATGTATCAATACGCGAAATAGTAATGTAAATATAATTAATAAATCGAAACCAACTTAAGGCTTATTAAATGTATATTTCAAATAGGGGTGTAATGTCTAATGGATTATTATTCAGGGTTAGAGTCAAATGAGTTAAATTCTTTTACCTAATATTATCGCTCAAAATTAATTTCAATATATGTAAATTTTTGTGCTTATACGAGTATACCATAAAACTATAGGGTTCTTCTTAATATTTTTCGCCGTTGCCCTAACTATACCGTTGTAAGTATTCGTCATCTTTGTTACTTTGTAACTATACTGTCAATAATCAGATTGATTTTTGGTAATTTAAGTCAATTATACTTGCATGCATAATATTTTATTGTACTTGAATGCTTTGTCAATAACTTATCGTTTACACTAAAACTACATTTAACCTACTATTAAGTTGAAACCATCAACTCTTTAGTCGACTTCCTTCCGGTCCCCATGCCGATTGTGCAAACGTATACCATGTCATAACGACCACGAAGCGGGTTTGCGAGAATTCATCCCGGACAACCTTTATTGGCGTGCCATTATGATATTCCCATCTTTTTTACTATCTGTTTGGGTGTTATGAGGGAATAATTAGTACACCATGACAGATTTCTCTCCTGAAACGTTCGGCGTTTGAAAAGTTTAGGACACTCTGTGTAAGTCAAACAACATTGTTAAATGCAACTAAATGAAATGTAATGATGGTGCTTCGTATGTAATTATGTGGGATGTATTCTAATGTATATGTATGCCTAAAATTAGCCAAATATAAGCAATGCGCATGCTTTACTTACATGATTAGCCTATTGAAAGAAAAAAAAACATTAATATGCCAGATTCGCAAAAAGAAAAAAATTAATTTATTAAAAAAAGATTTTAAGACAAGTGCAAACAAATCAAAAATACAAAACAATTAAAACGACGTTTATTCTTACCTCTTTGTTTTACACGCCTCTGCTCCGTAAGGCGCGGCGTCCCCAAAAATGTGAGGAGAACCACCAGAAATGCTATTCGCAGCATCTTGACGGCGGTAGACTTTTCACCAGGATAAAGAAGAAGACATCAGACCTTATTTATAAACACTGTACTACAAGTCACTCTATTTTGTATTGTCAATTTAAGCCGCGTAATATTGAAAACGTAATATTATTTAAAAATATTTTTGCACTTGTTTAAATATAAATTAATTTTAATAATTACACTCAATAAAATCGATAATGTTTGATTCATACGGTGTTTAATAAGAAACTGATTAGTATGCGTTTGGAATGCATATAATCACACAATAGTGTCAATATTATAATAAATGTCAAACCGCTTAGGAACAATTTCCCACTAGAATGATCTCACTTTATCACTTGGTAATGCTAAAATACACTGCGTCCCAAAGTCAAGCGATTTTACATCTTTTGAACTTTATCTATCTAGTTCCGCCAGATTTTATTTTATACACCAACTTAACAAACTTCGCAACGACAGTTATATTAAACTGATCTTGAAATCATTAGGTATTTAGGTGTAATATTTTTACTACGAAAGTGGGCGTCTAGACGACTTTTATAAGACGAACGACGTCGCACATCCGAACCCACCGACGTTCAGCAAACAACTGATTTTCCGACGAACATTATTACTATTTCTCTCTACGCAGTGGCTCCCAAAACTTACGTAGATCATTATCACTATTATTTTTATATTCTGATACTTATGTCACGATATTTTGTCTTTATTTATAACGTTTACTGGTACGCAGTAAAAGTAATACGACGCAAAAAATAGCCAATAATTTATAATGAATATATTGAACATATTTAATTTTATTCCAACTTACTTCCGAGATTAACGAATTAAATAAATTTTTACACTAAAAACAAATTAATTAGAAGAAAAAAACTGGATTATCGATAGTATTATTATTTATTCAAATAAAAAAAATCTACAATGGTCAATTACAGGGTTTTACATTTAGCATGAAACAAGAAGTTACGAATAAGTAACATATCGCTGTCTTAATCTGCAAACCAACTAACTCTATCCATGATCGAAAACCCGATTGTGATGCCATTTTATTCATCCTTTTTTTATCGCATGCAGAACACAAAATTCACAAAATAATTGAAATACGTAAAATCACCGCACATGCCAGCCAATCCCATGCAGTAACAAGAGTTTTTGTTACTCATGAACATTGTACATTGTTTTTGGCTGGTTTAAAGATTAATCCATCGATATTAAAGTGTTTCTTCTGTGGCCAATTCGACATGCATTTTGTGGATTGCTGAGAGACAAAGATCGCGTTTCAGAGCCACATAAAAATGAAAAACGAATTTTAGTCGTAAATAATTGTTAAAATATGGAACTAAATGACAATGGTTTAAATGATTGACTGAAGACTAGCCCGTATGAAAATTAATTTGCTGTAAGTGTAGATATCTATATTTTATAATAATTCTTCTGGATGTATCCATATATTATACATATTCATATATGTTGTTTAATTATCATCCCGAACGTTAGTATGGATAATCGAGAGTACATTTATTCGTTAGTAAGATTTAATAAGTGTGCATTATCTAAAACCACAATCTCGGTGATTCGAATATAACAGACGGAATTGTTCAAATAAATGATTGAACATGGTGAAAATTGTGACAGACATTCGACGAAACATTTTTTTAATAGCCATCTGTTGGGCATATTGGCAATTACATTTACAATGCTCTTCAAGTCTTCTTGTCTTTGGGTATTGAATATTGAATCAACATGTTTATAAAAAAAATGAAACCATTAATACACACAAAATGTACTATTTATTTATGGATGAATTTTGGGTCAAATCTACGCATTTTAACAACCACTATAAAATCTAAGACGCGGCGAATTCAGTTAATAAGATAAGATAAGATAGCTAAAATTATTATATCATCCATTACGTTGTCAAATTATTGATAAATGTATACTTCTTACTTATAAATAGCTATATGTGTCAGCAGAATAGTTCTGATTGTGACGATTGACGTAATCTGAGAACTTAATTTTAAGATATTTATGGCATAATCTGAAAACTTTTACCGTAGCTAAACTTTAACCAGTGGCGTAACTACCGTGGAGCAGTTGGAGTAGCTTCTCCAGGTGTCACGGAGGCAAAATTAAGCATGATGAAATAAATAAAAACTTAATGTATTTAATTGTGAAACTTTCAGAACGATTAATAATAATTGCCAGAATTAACGATTAGGCACAGTGATTTTATTTACTCCATGGCGCTGAATATGTAGCTACGCCACTGACTAACAAAATACGTATCAATATTACTTCTAATAGGGAGAATTCGGATTCCCACAATATGAAGATTTAATATGATAGATCTTTCACGATGTATGAGTTATGTAGATAATAAACTCGATTTTAAAGACGGAAGTTTTTTAATAATATAATGATATAAAATTAAATGCATATTAATAATATAAAGTTTGTGAACCTTAGATAGAGCACATCGATAGACAATGAAACAAGTGTTTTGCTTGCTGAAGTAGTTGTGGTTACAGCTGAAAACAAATATTGAAGTCAAACACGACCAACCACTGTATGAAAAATTCCAAATAAAAATCCAATACATAAATTACCTTAAGGTCGGAAAATTCATGTCACTGATGGAAAAATCATTACCTGAATGATTATATTTATTGAAATATTGTTTAACTATAAAGTATAGAAATGAATATCTGAGTCATACTCTCTTGTTATCGGAAAATATTAATTCGTGGTGATTCATAAGTGTTTCATCTGGTGTGGATCTTCGGATAAACTAAACAAACTTAACATATCGAGAGCTGTGATTAAAGAATATATTTGTTTATTTGCTATTTTTAGAAAAATGAATGTCTTTAATCTGTTTAGTACCGTAAAAGTAACCGTCCAATATTTGTTAGATTAGGTTAGGTTCACATGGATATATTATCGAAAACACTCATTTATGAATCATGTAGATTGCCATAATGTAAATACTTATATTGACAGATCATCATTTTGGCCTTAGAAGATCAAATGAGCGTAACCCGTACTGAACAACTTTTACAGTAGGCACAAAAAAGTATATTCAATGTTTTTTTTCTTTTTTAATAGGCAGAATCTTGAATGGAGTTAAGACTAAAACTGCTCTATCATTTACCAAATCTCATATTAATTGAATAAGTTACTTCGGAAAACCAACAAAGTTCATGTTGTAAAAGTTTTTTTATGGTTATAAATTTCATATGCCATTCCCTTTTCACATTTAAAAGCTTAATTTATTTTAAATTTTTTGATCGAACGTGTATTAAATTGTATACATTGTGATTATAAATTGAGAAATTTTGAAAAACTGATAGTTATGTCATTTTCCCTTTTAAATTTCATTTTCACGAGATTTAGATGTCAACCCAAGCGCCCAAATGAATATTAAGTTATTAATATTTTCGACTGATGGTGCTTGATAGAAATTGATTTTAAATTCTAAATTATTTAAAACTGGTAAACTTCCATCCCATATGGAAGTTTACCAGTTGTGTTATGTTCTAGTTGATTAATTTTTTTAAAAATATATGCAGCCGTGGGATTCTAGCCAGTGGCGTAGCTACCAAGGAGCAGTCGGAGCAGGCTACTCCAGCCGCACGAATCAAGTAAAGTAAAGTTACTGAGTCCGAGAGCTAAAACAACGAGAAAATACAAATTCTGGGTGAAAGTAGTGTGAGAGCAAAAAGAAACTGTAGGGGCGTAACGATCTTACTTGCTCCAGGACGCTGAATTTGTAGCTACGCCACTGATTCTAACCCACTTCTTAACGATAGGCCCCCCATTTGAAACTGTAGAACCTAATATTGTATTCTTGTCAAGTATTTATATAGAAATCGTGAAATTTTTCTGTTGTACTTAGTATCGATAACTTTTTTCCCCAAAATCAAATGCGTCATGAAGTTTAAAATTAAAGTCACGTAGAGTGAATTGAATCCAATCTCGTACATTTGAGAACAGACTTGCATAAAAATTTACATTGTACTTTAACCGAGAAAATATCCGGTCTTTTGTTTTAAGAATATTAAACGTTAGACCACAACGGCGACAAGAGGCTATTTTTAATCATTCTGACACTTATCCATTTCTATTCGTGTCTCGTTTAGTCAAAGAATATTGACATTTTGTGACAGTAATAATGTCACTTCAATAATAGAACTGTATCTTTTAAAAAGGAAAATATACCATATTATTATCTACACAATTGAGCACTATACTCAGGGTTGCCAATTATTTGTGCAAAGTCTAGAAAGCATTTATCAACGGTTATCTAGTTATAGATCGGTGCGCTTCAAATCAAAAGCCTCGGTTCTTCAGTAAGCCACAAAGCTTATTTTTAAGCCACAAATATTTCAGGATTTACATGAAAATAAATTTGAGGTTTGGTTAGTTTATATTTTAAGCGATATATATGAAGTACAGTAACCCTCGTATAACACGGTAGATAGGTTCATAGAAACTGACGTGTTATGTGAGACCATAACTCAGTACACAATTACGTTCCAAGTGCAATTGCAATTTTATAAACAAAAAAAAAACAACACATATTATATATATATGTGCCTAACACTCTCCACAGTAGCGTAGTTTAGCCATTTAGTCATTTTATACATTGCATTTTAGTATTTTTTTATTTATTCCAGTGTTTCAAACCTAAACTTATAGTTGTATTATTATCTAAAGCTAAACTAATGTAATGGCTCTATAGTGTATGTAATATTACATGTTTTGTTAACCAAACGGTATTTTTAAGGTTAAAAATTAGCGCAGCAAACAGTAAAACTTGTAAGGTATTTGATTAACAAACCACGTACTGTAAAGACAAACGATGAACTATGCGGCAATTTAAATCCAGTTTAAATAAATTATAAACAAAACAAAAAAGACTTCTTTAGATTTTAAATAAAACATATTTTACTAACTTATTTTTTATATTCCTATTGTTTCGTTATCAAAACACTAACCACATTAACGTCATAATATGATATGCAATATTGTAATTGAAGTTCATCAATTTCAGCGATGATTTTGACATGAAGTCATTGCGATTCCGCACTGATTCTCAACTCGCGGGCTCAAATTACACAATGATACGAACATCCTAATGCAATATATGTTTTTTTATATCCAGAGCGTGAACTTGATGGCTTTAGCGATTCTGAAATGATCAACTACAGTAAACCACAGTAGGACCATGTATCCGCTAATGGTTAGTTCGATCGTCTTCCGCTAATATCGGAATCGCGCATGGTAAAGAATCGCATCTGAGTACCAAATTTTTGCATACATATGTAGCAATGTTGAAATAAAATCTGACACAAAATCTACGGATACAGGGATTACTGTATATCGACTGTTTAATGCAGCGGCTTTCAACCTTTTTGCTACTACGTCTCCCAAAAAAAGAAATCCATGCCTCACCTGGCAAAGTCCACGCCCCTCCTGGGACGTGTGGAGTATTACCAGGTTGGAAGCCGTTGGCTTAATGTCAAATCGATACCACACTCTTCATGTTTTTGCAAATTAAAAAAACACTTTTTAGTTAGATTCGTTTATCTCAGAATTAAAAAAACATTTTTAAACAATAAGTTATTTTTTTTCAGTATTGAGAGTTTTTTCTACATAATTGATAAGTATTATTTATTTTGATATGATAGTGATAAAAAAATAAAAAAATACCCGGAAATATCGTTTTAATACTAAGCAGTACTTAGTTACTAATTAATTACCTCAGTTCTTAAAACAGAAATGGCTTATTATTTAAAGCTCACACCGGATCTAACTTTCAATTTCAATCCCGAATTTTATATATCCCAATATTCAGAATCCCCGATTTTCAACACTGATTTTCGCCAACTAAAAATAAAAAATATTACAAACATCTTCATGTACAAAACATAAATACTGGAATAATGTTTATAAACGTGCTTCAAAGACGTAAACCAGAACACTCCACATTTGACTAAGATTGTAAGAGAAAAAAAAATCCACCTACACCAATGGCTATACTATAATAAATATAGATTCAGGTAACTCTGGTATGACGTGGATATTAATATCTTTTCTGCAAGTGCCACATAGATAACATTAATTCCGAATTGGTTTTCAAATGAAATTGGCTGACCAATTTTCGTGAAAAATCTTTCAAGCTAAGATTGCAGAGGTCCATAATATTATTTCTAAAGTGGATATCAAATGGTAAATATATTTACAGTCAGGGCTGCGTCGTTTGTGCACCGAACAACGGCGCCTGACAATGACGGGCGTCTTTTTATAAGAAAAATGTAATAACGTATATTCTACGAGCATCGATATTTGCGTAATTAAAACGATCATACTATGAGAATGTTAAATGTTTATTTATATCACGTAAAAAAGGGGTAGAAAGTTAAGCAAGTGCAAGTTATAAACCAATAAAAATGTGTAAATAGATAGTTCAAAAAACTTTTTGCACAAAAGCGTCTTCTACTCATGGCGCGGCACTGTATACTAGAAAACTATAAGTAAGTAGATAAATTACATCTTGGATCAAATGTAGATATTTTGTAATTTTAAAATGAATATTTTATTATGAATTCTTTGAATCAATTTTGCTTTTTATGAAGAGGTTTGATGTGTTATGCCATATGATTATTAACCACTTAGCTGCTGCGGCACAAACAATACCACCGACTCGACACCGTGCTTGACGCGTATTGGGTCAGTCATGCTCCAACACGAGCTCGTGACAAATGCAGTAAACCGGTTAGCCGCTTCTAACTATTACATAAACACAACGAACAATGAATAGAAAAAAAAAAACAATATGGTTTTGAATTATCTCACAATCGGCATAGAATTGGATCCTATTAATCGAAATGTGATAATAAATACAAATGATTACGATGTCATTTCCATTAGGTGGTTGTATCTTGTATCTATGCTGGATATCTCCTCTTGGGATCGGCACGTAATTGTGATGCATGACAGTTTTTGTAATTTTAATGTGACCCAATTCTCCACACCGCTCCCTTCTCGTGTATCTATAAGAATTCTAATTTATAATATCAATTAACTTTCCTCAAAGCCATCGTTATAATCGTGCCATTATTTTTGCCCTATTTCACAATTTAGTTATAATTTTATAAACCCCATGAACCAAAAATTACTGCAAGAGTTTCTTTTTAATTTCTATTTAATGGATTAGTACAATCCTTCGAAAATACGAAAAGATTCTTCTTCTCTTTTCCGCTATATCAACTATCTAAATGGATAATATAGCTGCCAAATCTTCGCTTAAGGTTTGATTCGTCGTATAGAGACTAACTGTCACACATTCAAATGTCACTTAAATATATAAAAATATATACAAAGATAGTTGAGCTATTTTTACAGCCATATTATTGCTGTATTATGGATGAATAGAAATACAGTATGTAATGTAGTATACACTATCTATGATAATTCATTTAAGCACGTTTTGTTTTCCAAATCGCGCTCCCTGGATATTCAATAAACTAATCCTATAACGACAACATGGTGCCCCCAAGAATTTCTGTCAAATACACAAAAAGGTTTCAGGTTTTCTGGAGGCCTCCGAATGCCATAACCAGCTCCAGTGAAGCTGGATTACTTTTAAGGTGACATGGTGTTGCCCCGTCCGCTCCTTCATCTCCGTGTTCTTTGAAGTTATGCCACATAATCTCCAGCATTTGATGTAGGGATCTGCTATCAAAGCTTAGTATAGAGAAGATTAGCCAGTTCAAGTACTAATTCTTTCACACAACTTCCGGTATAACGAATATTTTTTAATGAACAAAACGGACATTTATTAAAAATAAACCAAATAAAAATTCGTCGTAATGAAGAAGTTCATTCGTCCCATTGACATTGTTAGGCGATAAATTTACTCAAGGCGTATTTATATAAATGAATATATTTCCTCTATATTTAGTATAACCTTTTTTAAATTAAAAATTGATTATAACGAAATATTTGGTATGTTTCGACGCTAGAAAGAGATTTGAACTGTAGAAGACATCTTTGAATCCTGGGCCATTTTCAAAGCAGATATAAAAGACGACGAAGAGATATCTGTTTATTAAAAATATATACTAAATATATTAACATCCAAATTGTATTTCTGGAAGGTTATTTGTAAATATTATTACGTAAATGCCCGATATATTATAATGTACGATCACTGTTGCAAAACGTCAGCAGTTTTAGTTTTTTTAGTCACGTCTCCATAATTAATAATTGTAAAAATATTACACGCGACATACTAAAATGGTCTATATTATTAAGGCAACTACGTACATATCAACGTTCCCTCTAATATTCTCGTTGTGTGTGCGGGCCATCAACTGATGTGTGCGGGTCATCAACTTATGTGTGCATTTAAAAGATGTGCGGCCGCACATGCGCACACCTTAGAGCAGGGGATCCCAACCTTTTTTTACTCTAGAGCACATTCTAAAATATCGGTAGGGTGGCGGGCACCACTTATTTTTAATCGACAAACTCCTTCCATAACTTCTTTCACATTTTCATAAATTCACATTTTTAATTAATGTTTATAAAAAAATTCTGTCTCGGTTGAATAGTGGCGGGCACATCCGGATCGTTCCGCGGGCACCATGGCGCCCGCGGACACGGGGTTGGGAACCTCTGCCTTGGAGGGAACGTTGGTACAGATATATGTATTTATATAAAATAAATTTCAAAGTTATCACAGATTTGTGCAGGTTAACAATTGTTATTGTAGGGTAACCAAGGTGTGACGCTTGAAGACATTTGATTTATATATAAAATGCACATGTGTGCAACGCTAATAAAAGGTATTCCAAAATGAGCTAACATTTAAAGCTTACCGCCATTATTTTGCGGTAAGACCAGGGAAGACGTTTATGTTTAATATTATTAGTAAAGTTGAGGTTAATTTATGGAAAATACCCAATCGAACAACGTGTAAGATTTCACTTTAAAAGTGGAGGCAAATTTAAAATTCTGGATACATACAACTATGATCAACTGTCACGAATGGCTCAAAAAATTGGTGCATAACCAAATACTGTACGACAAAAAAAAGGACTGAGTTCATTGTTCATTTTGACCTAACCGATATTACGGGAAAGATCTTTGTTGATATTAATTCAATCGATTATTAATAACTTCATTCGTGTTGAGATTATTACATTTAACGATTTCTAGGAATTTTAGAATATTATATAGTTAAGATTTAAGAAATATTTCTTTGAAGACTAAGCGAATTTAAAAAGTGTGTTAATTACAATACTGCCACCCGCTTAGGAATCGCAAGCTCTATATGATTAGAAACAGATATAGCCTTATTTCTGCTTAATTATTATTATTTAATTATACCAGAATTGAGTTTAGTAAGGGGCTTCGTTGACTAGACACGTTACGGCATTGAGAATCGTTTCTAGAAGTTATTTAGTTGGGCCATAAACTGATTTGAAATTATTTATTTGAGTCATCGAGTTATTTTTTTGATCTAATTTCTTCGAAACATCAAAATGAACTCTCTTTGTACAAATAACCGTTATTCTTTTGTTGCCAATGCCTTGTCTTTGAATAAACTTAATGTCAATACAATTAAGCCCGTCATACATATTATATTATTCCCCTTTTCACAAACAGATGGTTTGCCCCAATTCGGACACCACTGGCGTAATGGACCTACGGAAACCGTGTATTATTTTTACGTGCGATCGAGCAGTATTTTGTAGTTTTAATAATAATTTATGGCCGCACAGCGCTAAACAATATTATTAATATTTCCTCTGAGAGATAATCGTTCTAAAATGTGTACTATCAAATTACACTAGTCTGGGATATTATCCACATTGCTGTACTAGCCGGAAATAAGCAGGTAAGTCTAGTTTTTGTCCAAATTAATAAAAGTAATTTACATTGGCAAGTTCGACGAAACACGTATGTCAAAATGGCGACGTTTACCTACATAAAAAAAAAATATCTGAAGTTTTCTTTGAAGGTTTTGATGTATCTATTTTAATTGAATTGCATTAAGTGCTGTATTATTTTTTCAATATACAGCTATCTTCCCAAAGAATTAACTTATTGTATTATAGATAAAGTTATAAAATGCGTGTGTGCGTTTTTTAAACTGAAATACAGAAAACCACAATTTTGTTGTTTTTTTTTCCTCATACGAAATATTTTTTCAACTGCACCAATAGCCTCTTATACTTTACTATAAATTATTATTTACAACAAAATCCCTTAACATATATAAAAAATCAAAATTTATCAGCATGTTTAGATGAAATAATTAATATAAAATGTGTGAAAAGTTGGTTTTGGTTTCAACGAATAACAATTTTACAGTTCCGAAAAATGCGGCGTCTCATGGGGAGCAAGACGAATAATTTCCTTCAAGGCTAGATATCAACAGGTTATAATGCGAAATAGGTGTCATTTACCCCAACAAGGGCTTAGAAATCAATTCCTGTGGCACCCAAAAGAATGTTCATGTACGCCCCAGCGTAACGAGTGTCGAGATATATTGGCAAGAGGAAGTAACTATATATTATAATAATTAATATCTCTTATTTCGTGAACAGTATTAAAATATACGTTAACAATATTGACAACGATTCGTCACTATAAAAATGTGTGTATGTAATATTTTTAAACACATGTTTTTATTATTTTTGTATGACATTAAAATGTTTTTAAAAAAAGCTACACGCAAATTGTTCGTCGTTGACATTTCTCGCTGTTATTACAGACAGCGGTTAAATCATCGTTTAGTATTCAAATACATGATTAAATTGGAATATTATTATGTTTTGAGCATTGGAGAAATATATTTTTAATATCTAGCAAGACTATAAATTTTTTTCGAATTTTAAAATTATGTTCGAGTGTGCATTTACATTCATCATACCATTTTTGAAATGAAGTTATCATAGGCATCGAACTGAATTATTCATAGACAATAAATAATTCATATTAACTGGTGTTCTAAATTCGAAAATTCTATCGAGCGCGAAGTAGCCTATGACGTCATAAAATTACTAATAGCAATACGTCACAATGGTTTTTTTTGTTATCATTGTGAAACTGTAGCGCTGTTTATATGGCACTTAACTTCTGTGTAAATGGATTTGCAAGCTATTTTTATTATTTATAAGTCGGTATCACCATTTGTGTTCACAGTGAAAATATTTTTCTTCGGTTCCTTTTATTATCATTCATTGCAGCTGGACATTTTGTGGGGCCTTAAAAAATTTGCGATTTTTTCATATCGAAATAATATATAAAATATACTTTTATTTGATTGTTTTTAATGATTTTATAAATATATGACTATTTGTGTATGTAATATGAGTCGCCAAGTTGCAAAAAGCACTCTGAAATCAAGACTAACAGTAAAGACAACGCATCCAAAATTAAGTTAATCTCGAACGCTAAACGTTAATTTTATCGTTAGCCTTGAATCCAGAGTGATTTTTGCAACTCGGTGCCTCATATGCAGAACAAATCAACCCTGTTTAGTAAAAATGCACTAACTCTCACAGAACAAAAATGCCGTGAATGAGGTTTAATTCCATTTTCCTGCACTCAAATGTGGCAGGTCCTACATTTTTCAAACCTTAAAGCTGAATTTAGACAATTATTCCAAGCATATTTATTGCTGTGTACATTGTGATTTTGAAAATTAGTGCTCCATTCAAAAAAACTGAGGCTTAATGGCTTTTGCCTTAACAGGGTCGAAATAATGACAAAGTAAAAAAACATAAAACAGCGGTTTGCGGTCCGAAAACGGTCCGTTCCGGCCTTCGCTAGGTTCAAAGTCCATCGCTGAATAGACGTTATATTATCATATGAATTGCACAGCAAAATATCCAATAAATAGTATCAAACATTAATTATCTTACTTGCAGTGGCGGGTTTCCGAATAGGAGCACTAGGCGTGCGCCTATAGCCTATAAATTAAGGGGGCCTTAAAATTCAGAAAAAAATATTCCCGTAGAAATCAATACACGTATATTTTTCACTGTGAGCTAACAAAATAAAATAAGAAACCATAAATTGAATTGCGTCCGGGGCCTCTCAAGTGCCAAGTCCGCAACTGGCTACTTGTAAATCACCAATCGAGACCACGATTACTCATCTTTCAATAATTTTCATTCAGAATGCCAGAACCGCCTTTAGAAAATGTTTTTTTTGAATAGTTTAGATTTTACGTGACAGACAGCATATATAATAAACATATAGTATGCCTTGAAAATACCAAATAGACAATTACTTTTTCCTATTGTTGGTGACATTTTCCTTGTAATTTTAACCGGTATTAATCATTGACAGCGGTAGGTATTGTGGTTTAAACTGCTTACGATTTTTTTGTTAATTTCTTGAGAAAATTCTTTGGAAAACATTACACTACGACCGCAATAAATTTTCTAATATGTCGAATTTAATACATGGGACACGGTTATTAAGTTGTGATACTTATTATTTTATTTTGTTTGTAAATATAATAAAAAGGACGCATTATTTGTAATTACTTACATTAATATTATCGATTAACATTGCGTCATAGAAATTGATTTTCAATTTAATTCTTGAAACGATGGATGAAGTGTTGCGGAATCAAATACAATGCAATTTATTCGATCCGTTACAATCGGGTGCTCGATGGTTAAGTTAGGTTGCAAGATTCGGAGCTGGAGATTGCGGGCTCGATTCCCAAAGCTATCGTTTTTAAAAAAATCTAGAAATGCAGGGCTGGAAACCTATTGGACTGAACAATTTACTGATAAATAGTTATCCTAAAAACAATCTTTCGAGGCATGACTTTATATTGCGAAGATCTTTATACTTGATCATCTTCATACCACCGTATGCATCAGTTTCAAAGCGGCCGTGGGAATCGAGCCCACGTTCTCCAGGTACGAGACGCGCTGTCGTTGAGAATGTCTATTAGAACAGTGCTTCCCAATAACTTTCATGTCACGGCCCCCTACATTTTAAAGAATTAATTCCCGGCCCCCCCTCCATTTTTTTATTGTTAAAGATTTATTTATTATATTACTTTGTAGTGAATATTTTCGCGGCCCCCGCGAGAAATACTACGGCCCTCAATTTGGGAACCACTGTATTAGAATACTCGTCTTATTTCACTATTTAACGTTAATGATAGCTTAGGACTTAGGTGATGCATCGTATTCTCAAAATGTTGTCAATGCATCGATTGCATACGGATATATGGTATGTTAATCCTGGAAATGTCAAACAGTGAAGCCTGGTTTGCATATAAAGATTATAAATAGACGTTCAAATAGCTCTATGTTTAAACTCACCAAATGCTGCCAGGCGGTCATACATAATATATGCTCATTTGAGATTTGAGTGATACTTGTACACATATTAAAAATTGTGAATCAATCATAAATAGAAAATAAGTATTACTGAAGTGCACCCCCACTAATTTGAACTTCTAACCGCCACTGAATATATGTATACAAGTTTATAAATAATATTAAATACGTATATTAAATTTGATTGGTTGTATTTGACTGATATTTATAAATATAAGACTATCGTGCCAATTATCTAATGCATCATTTATTATATACGTCTGTTTTTAGTTTATACATTGATACCACTATAATAATAATTGTTATGAATATAATGAATGCATTATGCATAACTGGTGAACAAATATCTCTGAGGAATGTGGAGATAGCCCTGTTCACCTTGAAACTATGTTCATTCAGCGAAGTCTTTTATTACGAGTATGTATTATTAAACTTACTATGTTATAAATACGGATATTAGCGACATAATACCTTGTTGTTCTTTAATGTTTATTTAACTCAGCGGCGCCCAAACTTAATGAGTCGACCGTACACCTTTCAAATATATTTTTGCTTAAATCCCCCTCGAAAAATATATTTTAAAGTATATAATCGTTAACTCACTATGATTCATCTTTATCAGCGTGAACGGTTCATATTATTATTTTACTTCTTGCAATAATTTGTGGTTGAATTTATGCTGCTGCTCTTTCATAACCCCCGGTAACTACTACCGCCCCTGGATATCTCAAGCGTCTAAAGAGGAGACCCACTAGATTATATATCAGGGCCGCACTGTACTGATGTTCTGATTGTGTATCTCACAAGGGCGCTTGAATATGATGGGCGGCTTTTCATACAAAAAAATTAAATATATTCACCAGCATTTTCTACTTGCAATGATATTTACATAATTTGAACAAATTTACTATAAAAAATAAGGTACTTATATAAAATACTCAGAAAAAGGGTATGAAGTCGAAAATATATAAGTTATAAATCACTGAAAATATGAAAACAGATTATTTAAAAAGCTGTCTGCACATGGCCGTCTCTTATCCACGGCGCGGGACTGGTAAATATCGTTTACTTTGGTAATCATTAATTTAATTAAATAGTATCAATACAGACTTTTTGAAAGCAAATTGCTTCTAATTGGGGGCATACGGATTCCCACAATATGAAGATTTAATGTGATAGAATTTTAGCGAAAATTAATTGTCAAAATTCGGTGTTATTTATGTAATTAGCACTTTTGGTAGAACTCGGTTTTATAGGAGCTGGTTCAATTATGATAATATTATAAAGACAGTATATATAACATTAGCCAATAGTTCTGTTAATATCATCACAACCGAAACACCTATCAACAAAACTAATTAGCTTGTGCAGCATTTTTAAGCATTTTAGGTTGAATTTGTAGATACACGAGCTATGAAATCGAATGTCTCATGCTTAAATGAGTATTAAAGATGTTGGTCTCACCGGTAGCGTAGTTGATAGCGTGCGCGCCTTGTAATCCGGGGAATGCGGGTTCGATTCCCCATCTATCGGATTTTAAAAAAACCAAAAATTCAGGACTGGATACTCATCGGGTTGAGAATTGTCTGACAAACAATTCTCGTGAAAAATAATCTACCAAGACGTCTTCACATTGCGGAGATTCATATACTCCTCTTTCGGAGTGGATATCTTCACACTGTGTAGAAGTGTAGATCCATATGTTTCACTTTGTGAGGGAGCATGATATACGAAGTCGAAGGAGATGTTTAAAAATGAAAGATTACAGAATTCTACGTCCACTGAGATAATCGAATGGCTGAAAGCTGACATTATTTATTAATATTAGTTCGGGTATCCATATGCTCCACATTACATATTTACGTGGTTAATAATTCATTGTAATTATCCCACTAGTAATTATCGCTATGTATCTCTTTCAAATTTGCAAAAATATTCTCTGGACTACTGCATAAATTTTATGTTAACATAGATGAATAATTTGTTAAATCAGATACATAATTGATAAGATGAAATATGTTAATCTTATCTTAAATGGATAGTTTGATGTTGGCCACGTTTGAGCGCTTGCCCTCATCAACCATTATCATGTTATTGACATTATCAAGTACGTAGGCGAGGGAGAGAACTTTGGCTTTGTCCATGTAAAACACAGTAGCTTATCAGTCACTATCCTTCTACTGACGGATTGTCACTGCTGATAAATATAACAGCTTTCACAGAATGCCGAGTATAAGCCGATTAAAAAAATCTAAAAGCATTATTTAAGTACAGATATAAGCACAAATGTTGTTGTTTTTTATGTTAATATTTGGAATTCTAAGTATCAAATATTTTTACGTTCGATTGACAGGAAAAAATTCGATAAGTTTTTTTCTCCAATCTGGAAGAGAGCGTCTGGATACTAACGTCAACACAAAAAGACAAACGTATATTGCCTGCTTTTGGCCCAAGCCGATTAAAATCGCCGAAAGCAACCCTTAAAAGATCCAGAAGCTGAATATATATATTTACATAAAATATAAACAAATATTAAATATACGTAGTATTATGCGTAGAAGTTGATAAATCCAGGGTTTTATAACATTTAAACATTATCTCCCACCAACTGGCACATTTATATACTAGCCATAGTGGTGCATACAATGGCGTAATCAATGTGAAAATTAATTCAAATTACGAGACAATGAATGTTGTACTACCGATTTTTCACCACCTTGATTGGATTGGCCTATAATGCGCATGTTTACATTTGTAAAATGTATAACATTTAAATTCTAGTAATAACATTTTTTTGGACATTTACATTCCCAAAATGGTCAAATTTAAAATATAAAAACTTACAGATTGTTGTGAGCCTATCACTCAACGTACTGGACACTGATTTTTTTTTAATGCAGATGCGGGACTTGAACTCCAGTGTATGGTAGTGAAATACGCACACTTACTAATGGTTCATCGAGATAACAATTTTTTTAAATACTAAAATACACCGTTTGCGATCATTCTGTATAAAAAAAAACTTAGGAAGGATGTAATAGTTAGTTTTATTTTTTACAAAATGTGAATTTTGCAAAGACATGTAACAGTTTCATCTGTGATAAGTGCAGTCACTCGAAAATTTATAATTTTTTTGAATACAGTGACACACTACGTCCCAAATTATGATTAAAATTGATAACACTTGGTGTGGGATGAGCTAATTTATTAAAAATATAATCTTTATTAAAAAATAAAAAAAAAAATAAGTTAGTCATCGACGGAAGTAATTATTGATAGTATATTATATTATTCAATTAGATGTCAATTATTACAAAAGCTTGTTATTAAAATTAGTACTATTTTCAGGGTTATTTAAACGACATCAATATGTTTTAATTAGGATGAGAATCATGCATAATTTTCATGACTTTTATATTTCAAAATATTAAAAAAAATAACTCATGGAGATAATTAAATTGATTCCAGAAGCAACCTGGTTCTTAATCAGTTATGATGGTTCTCCTCCAAGTTTTGCCCAAGTATTATAAAACTTCGCCACATAATCAATTAGAAGATTCTAGCCAAGACCAAGCTGACAGAGCTTAGAGGCAAAACCACTGTGACTTGTTAAGAACGGGAAGTCCGATGGTTTGAAGTCAATTTGATTATTTCCATGCGTCACTTTAGGTTTGTAAAAAACAAATGTGTCTGTCTGCCTTTACTGGAGGGGCTCCACCACTTCTGCTAGGCATTTATAGCAGCCTCGTATACTAAACTTCAGATCACAGCTCTACGAACTCAACTATTCATCGAGTCTAAGCCCAGTGTCGGTGACTACCAAACACTGCCCCTCGTCCACTGAGCAGTACAGTTCTGACACCGTGGACCTGTATATGCAAATCTAGATGAAACACTCCAGGAAGAACGAGCAACGCGTCGGTAGAAGAAGTTCGATATTATGTAGTAATGCTGAGCGTTGTCCACTGAGAGAAGAGGCTTTCAAATATGTACAAACCCGCATCTCTGGAACCGTATACTGGTGGCATAGCCAAAAATGATCATAAATATTGTATCATATTCTATTCTAAGTGATTCTCTGATTCTTAAGCCCTAGTTGCTACCATCTGTAAACTGCACTGGCTTTGGTTACCGCCTTCTTCGCGTGGTACACGAAAGGTTGCTTATTGTCTAAAATCGTGCCAAGATACGCGACTTTATCTGATACTTTCACTCTAATGTTAACTATGCTGATTTAAGGTGGTCCTGATTTGAGGTTACCACTACCATTTAGAAAAATATCTTCTGTTTTGTGCGGCTCAAAAGTTAATTTGTGTTGGAGTCCCCAAGCTAAGATAGTTTCCAACGCCTCGTTAGTATAGCATTCGAGGCCCACGCGACTATCAGTGCTCACAAAAAGTAAGGCGACGTCTGCGTGGGCAATTATGCTGCAGTCAGATGGGAAGGGAATCGACAGAAGGTCGCCAAAAAGGATATTCCATAATAAAGGGTCAAAGACTGAGCCTTGTGGACATCCCATTGCAGTGTTTCTAGTGATTACCGTGTTATCTGTATCATCGAGGACATAATATGTTATCTTTCCCTGAAATAACTTTTGATCATCGCATATAAATGTCTCCCTTATAAACGTTTCAGTCGGATTTTACATACGATGAGAGGCTAAGATATGCGCTGTTGAAAGCACCAGCGATATCGAAAAAAATTGCTAACACATATTTTTTACATCAACATACAATAAATTATTTTATTTGCCGCAATTCTATTCAGTTATTACTTGACGCAAATTGCAGGGTGTGACGTTGTAACGTTAGTAATATATTTGAGGTATTTTCTTATATCTATGGATGTTCACCAATGCATTATCTAAACACTTAGACGTTTTCCACAACGAAAAGAAAATTTAATCAGCGAGATGTGTTAAAACGGCGATAAAATGTGTTTTTATTGGCATCACAGCACGCGAAAGATTAACGGTTCAAAAGGCATACACAAAACAATCATATTGTATATTATATTACTCCCCGGTAGCACAGAAGTCAGCACGCACGCCTAGCAATCCGGGGAATATGAGTACGGTTTCCACATAGGTTGAGCAACTGTCTGATAAACAATTCTCTTGAAAAATAATCTGTAAAGACGTCTTCACATTGCGGAGATCCATATATGTATACTTTAATTTCGAAGTGTATATCTTCACAATGTTTAGATCCATATGCTACATTGTATGGTTTATTAAATGATTACTGAGGAAGTGATTTATTATATCTATGATGGGCGGACTTATGAGTATAACTTCATTTTACAATTAATACGAAAACATATGAATTCATCTCGTTGGTAGATTTTAGTCTATTTAAGGCAGTGATTTTAACTGACGTTCATTGACACACTGCCATTTCACCTACTTGTTACTATGGCGGTTGAAAAGGATGAGTACGTACTGCGCCACAGTACACGCTACCACAATTGTTGTGGATACCTGGCGGGTGGTGGTATTTAAGACTAATTAATACATATATAGTAGTATCTATTTTTTTTGTCTGTCTTTTTTTTCATTCTTCATACGGACAATGATGCATAACTTCTCACGACGAGAATGAGTTTGTTTTGTAAATATAATGTGTTTTATATTGAAAATTAGTTCTTGAGACAATAATTTTAGTTATTTTAAAGAAAGTTTATTTTATGAATTAGTGGTAAATTATTCATTCGGGGATATAAATAATGTATTTATATTATGTAGACCTGGAGTGCTTTAAAAAAGATTTGCATCAATTGTTTTATTACAGTTATATTTGTAGCGTGAAAAATATATTATATGGCTACATATATAAATTGACGTAAATATATACATTTCGATATTTGAAAATAATTTAATCTAAGCTAAAAAAAATGAAACATTTCCCCAGATAACGGTTATAACGAGGAGCATATGATGGTCCTCATTATATCTGTAAAATGGTGTAATTATTTTTTGTCACTTCCCAGAATGGACTATTCTAGAAACGCTACAAAAATATTAATGTACATAAAAATGATGTAGAATTATTTCAGTGTTTAAGGGTCGTCGCCTTTTAATTTGCCGGGCTATGGAAATTGAATTTGCTTTGTCATATCTAGAGCTGATTGTATCACCATGGTAAAATAATGGTCTTACGTCCAGACGACACACCCTGCATGAGAATCCGACTTACGTCATCGACTAATTGGTGTATCGGGGGAAAAATAGCCAGTTTATGAGCGGTCAGTACACACAGTGGAAATTATGATGGAGAACTATGTCAACGAATTAACCACGGAATATTTTTAATAATACTCTGTCTACATAAAAGCATTGTTCATATTAGTCTATTTCAGGAGCCCGATACTAGAAATTCCTATGTCAAATATATCAATTGTTCAAGTTAGGTGATTATATGCTTATCACAACCCCAGAAGTACACTGTCGTATGTCAAAATCGGCCACTTTTCAAAAGGGCAAAAACCTTTTTGATCCATTTTAATGTACTTGATTTTATATGTAAGGGCTTTACAAGTTTATTTTCAATAATTATAAAAAGGCGTTTAAAGATTTTTAAAGGACATAGTTACTAAAGTATTCTTATATATCGACTGTAGAAAAGAAAAAGGAAGTAACCGTCAATTTCTCAAAATATTTTTTATTTGATAGTCAGAATGTATACAACTTAATACACGTTCTATCAAAGGGATGTATGTAAAAGGAAAATTCCGAAATGGTGTCTAAATTTAGCTTTTAAGTATAAAAAGGACGGCATGTGAAATTTGCGACTAGGAAAAAGAGTTTCCGCATAATCAATTTTATTGGTTTTTCTGACAGAACTTATTAAATTAATATCATATTGAGTAAATAAAACATCAGTTTCAATCTTCATACACTTCAAGGTTATACGTATGTAATGTTTTAACTTTGGCTCAAAATCATAAAATAAACTTTTTTGTGGCTTCTGTAAAATGTGTTGTTCTATGTTTGTTACATCCTTTTCTCCTTTTCACAGTCGATATATATTAATTGTATTGTATACCGTGCTCGTTCCTAAAACAGAGCATATAGATCTACAAAGTGTGAAGATATTCATTCCGAATTGAAACATATGGATCTCCGCAATATGAAGATGTCTATAAATAAATTATTTTTCAAGAGAATTATTTCCGTGTTTTCTTCTGTATACTACGGTGCTAGTCCCCAAGCGTCCAGCTAAAATGAAAGTTTTCAATAAAAGTTATGAAAGTTCATTTTTTATTAACAATCAAATAATATGAAATAGGTTCAAGAAATGCAATAAGTATCGACGAAAAAAAATTTCCAGACAAATATCATTTACTGACAGACGACTGTATCTAGCCGCTTGGAATGCTCCCTCTCTTCTCCTTTGATACGCAATGACATCATTCAAATGAGTGATTGAAGCTGCCCGATAGTAATTTACAAATGTGACCCATTACAGACACGCACACGCCGATCCTAGATTTAATACAAAATTAATATTTCTGTCGATATTGATAAATGCTTTTATTTCATAATGAAATCATTGAAATCATAAGGGGCGTTTTGTGACGAATAAATAATGTTTAAAGACATTGCAATTGGTATATTTGGAGAAATAAAATAAAATATACGTACTGGTTACTCATTATTTATCATCGGGTAGGAGGTGTTAAACGTTAGATGATAGATAGATGAAAAAAAGGATATAAGTTCTTTTAATTATGGTATGCAACTAAAATGTACGACGAGTGTTCACTGCGTGTTATGTCAATTTAATTTTGACGAGACTGACTACCGTATAAAATGTTTAAATTAGAGAGAATTGACCTTAAAAAAATTCTGAAAATTTGTAAAGATTTTCCATCAACACCACTCTATAGTGGCAACAATAACGCAATGAAACACACCCTTATGGAATCATACGATTTTAATTAAGTTTATGGTTGATAAAAGGAATATAAGCAAATTAAACAGATTCTTGTAATAGTTTAGTTATACATCGTCGCCAATATTGCAGGGACATGGTTTTTTGGTTTAAGTCACTTTATAAAGTATAGTTTTAGTCTTGTACACGATTTATAAACAAGTGTGTTAGTGCAAAAATGTATAAATAATAAAAAAAAATGCAAAAAATTAAGCTATACTTCACAAAGTGACAAACCAAAAAACCAAGATACGTGGTCCTGCAATATTGGCGACGATTCTTCTTCGACGAAAATCCTTGACTTAAAGAAAGTCTCAAAAGTTCGCAAAACTCAGAGCCATCTGAATTAGATCTTATATGTTAGGTTAAGTTTAGGGTTAGGGAGGTCTTTTGAGAGAGGGTAGGTTACAACCTTGTCCTGGATGAAATGAGTATTCCTGGAAATTTTGGTTTCATTGGCACGTACTCTGTCTAAATGTATAGCGAACAAACAACCAGACAACAAACATTCACTTTTATATATAAATACAAATAATAGTTTGGCGTTCACGCTGGAAATTCTGTTTATGGCTAACATTCTATCTACAATAACAATGTGTCAAATACTGGATACACAACGTGATTGTCAACGCTATGTAGATTTTTGGCTTGAAATTCGACAGGACAATAAGAAAGGAATCGTTACAAATGAAATCGAATAATACGTGAATTAGTAGAAGAAAATCAAATTTGACTACCAAACAAGTAATTCTAATATTTGGAGCACGAGAAGACTCTGATGGAAAAGCTAATAAATGTACTCACCATCCACCCACCTCTTCCTCACACCTGGTCGTAAACAAGCATATCCGGAAGCTCTGATATCGAAAAACGATCTTTTTACTAGACAATAATGTCCCGGGAGTAAATACAAATTACACTAGACTTAGGTTACCACAAAACTCAAGTGTCTAGATAGATAGATCACGTCGTTTGATGGGAAGAGTTAGTATAAAAGAATATGTCCGAGATAAGTGATATGTATATATACATAATATTATAACTCTATTATTGGTAGTTTAAGGAGAATATAATTATTATTACTGAAGAAATGTTTTTAGAATTTAACTTTTTATCTTTGTTTTTGTTCTCCTGATTTTATCACCATTATTTTCTATTTTTTATATAATTATACTCATAAGTCTGTCCATCATAGATATTATGTACAATAATACTCGTCGGAACTTGATTTTTAAGCTGTCGCTGAAGAAGATTAGTATACGCAAATCTGTAGGTGCTACTACGATAGAAGTTATGGGCCTGAATATACCCTTCACTTAATTGTACATTTAATCTTAAACGATGGATTATGTCTTTAGTTCCTTTCTGCAACATTGATTGAATTGATTAATTCCAACGTTAAAAGCCTTCACACATGTTGCTTCTCAGAATTTAATAGCCTCATGATATATTGCACCAAGCATCGCATTAATAAATTAGTTTTTAAACAAATTGAACTAGGCTCTTATTTACAGTACGATTGTGTGATTTTTGTCATAAAAACTTTACATGTATTTGTACATATTTAAATTACCAATTCAACTATTATGCAAAACATATGGACGTTCACAATTTGAAGAGTTATTTTTTTCACTAGAATTGAATCAGTCATTTGGTCAAACCATTGTACACAATTGTATTGCGTTATATATTAATGGCTTATATTTGTTTAGTCTCCCCGGTAACTGGGAAGTTAGCGTGTGCGTTTCACAAGTGGGGAATTCAGGTTCGATTCCGACATCTGTCTGATTAAAAAAATCTGCTTCGGAAAAAATTGGATTGAGCAATTTTCTGGCAACCAAATCTCATGATAAATAATTTGTCACGACATGGCTTCACATTTTTGAGATTCATATATTCCACTTTCGCAGTGGATATCTTCACACTGTGTACATATTAGGCCGCGTCCAGGCTGGGCCAAAAACAAGCGAACGAAGGCTTAAAA
>JAGVSQ010002262.1:0-25378 GCA_022683975.1 Rhyacophila evoluta | reverse complement strand
AATTTAAAATCAATTTCCATCAAGCACCATCAGTCAAAAATATTAATTATTAATATTTCTTGACTATTAATCTGTAAAATTAAAACATAATACAATTTACTCAAGCATTGAGTTAAAATGGAACCTCCAGCTAAAATGACTCAAAAAATTACCATCAAGTACATACCAAATTAAATTTCCAAGTACAGTGAATAGAAATAGAAAAAAGATTGGACTAAATAGGTTTTAAAATACAGATGGGTGTAAAATATTAGTTAAAACACAACACCAAATATACAAATCATGTTTTAAATTAAACTTGAGAGAGTTGAAAGAGTTGTATATTAACACATCAAAAACATAAAGCATGAATTATATATCGGTTATTCTATATAAATGAATAAATAAACTAATACTTTCCCTATTCTCATAAAAAAAATCAAACAAAAATAGCATGTCAAAATACTATTTCAATTATAAATCAAATGAATTCATCGGATGTGTATTCGGCTAGCCCTGCTTGGTAGCAGTGTTGAAGAAAGTGAAAAGAACCATTCAAGTGATTTGTATCAATTTTTCAAATTTTACCTTTGCACGATTTAATTTGAAATTTTATTATATTGGTTTTTATTATCAATAGCTGTAACATTGTGCTAGTTTTTAAGACACATCAACACTTATTTCACTCTTGTTTGGTTAAAAACATGATTAAATTGTCTATAAATACCCATTGTAGTACAGACTCGATTTGTCTGAGTATTATATTATGATGCCAGCCACAATGAAGGGTTTAAAAATATTGTTTATTAGTGACCAAAATAACAAGGTTATTCGTTGATTGATTAAAGGATTAAAAGGATTACTACGCCATACAAATTTTTATATTGAATAGGCAACACAATATATGAGAAAGCACGCTGCACATGCTGTTTGAGCAGTTATCATTTCTGTATAACCTGTCAATGAAAGAGTTTAACAAAATTTGACTTATTTATAAAAAGCCCTATCTGTTCACTATTCCGATATAAAAGTTTTCTATAAATGATTAATGTTACGACTAATTAATTATGTTAACTGACAGTAAAAACATAGTTATTACCTAAAGAACTTCAAGTACACTACACCTACTAAAATTCCAATCTCACACAAGATAACCAATATTAAAACAATTTTGTTGTATAAGACATGTCGGCCCATAGCTTTTATAATTCTACGAGATTTCGAGAGGCCTTCGTCCATATTTTCTAATCGGGCTTTACTTCTGAGAAGAGTCTCTCGTTGTTCGCTTAGCTCATTTATTACCTGAAAAAAATTATTTGTTTTCAATAATATCACTTGAGACATTCTCTCTTTTTTCATTGGAGTAAGGTTTTGAAGGACACAATATAGACCGATATGGTATAGCAGCATGTTATTTTTTATAAACATTATTTTATTATATGATATAATATATTATTAAATATTCATTATAAGGCATTACTTTTGAGCAAAATCACTAGCAAAATATATGCTGCAATAAAACAAAATATTATAACAAGGTGCTAAAGTCTACTAAAAAATGCGTCAGTGGCCAACGATGTTGGTGAAAATTTTGCGATGCCATAACTTCTGAAATAATCGCTCTAGATTTAAGATTTTTTATGGCGTACTCTAAATAATCCAATGAACATAATTTAAGAATTTTTTTGATATTTAGAACATAAGCACCAAGCAAACATTCTCAACCTTTTTCTTCAGAGAAATATTGATTTATTATAGTTTGCTGTGATTAATGTTTTATCTTACATATGGTGATATATATGACACAAAATTACGCCGACAGATACGAACTGCTAAACGCTAACCTGTACATACGCCAAAGTTCAATATTCCGAACTTAAATTTTCGGCTGGTTAAAACATCAGGAATTTCGCTCCCAGATAACCAAAACCATTATTCTTATGTTTAATAGCGTTTCACTTGATTGATCAATGATAAATTTTTCACGTGGCTTGCGTATCTGTGCTGGAAGATACACAGAATACTTTCATTTTTAAAATGCATTTCGATCGGTGAAGAAGTTCTGCATATTTACTAACCCATGCAACGATAAGCAAGTACGAGACAAAAAAGGATATATTTTTAACATTGTCATGGAAAATTTATACTTTTACAAAATTAGATAAAATACATCTCTAACCAAACAAGCAACAACGCTTAAAGAAAGTATACTGTTGCCAAAGAATTTCAGATTTTCTGTTTGTTAATGAATGAATATTCAAATATTAAAAGAAGACGAATCTAATTTTATCTTTGTCATCATTTACAGTAATATTCTCCACTGTCTTATTGACATTTATCATTGAAAACTATGCAATCTGTCAACTCGTATTAGACACAAGCGCTGGGTAGTTTGTAAGTATTTAAACAAATAAAGTATAATTATTATTTTTGTAGATGTATGGTGGATTTGGACTTTCTTCAAGAAAATGGTAAAAAATAGTGATCGTAAAAAATGATCGAGATTCCAACCATTCGAAAAAAAAGAAATTTGCTTTCATAAATATTTTTTAAATTTTCATGTTCTTTTTCAACTGGAAGCGTCTATTTATGCAGTTAAAGTAGTAAGCAGTAAAATTAAATATTTTACCCCTATTCCCGTTTCTTCAGTTTCAATTGCAATTTGATGTGACCTGTTCAGACTTTGAGAAGTTTGTTCCAACGCCTGCTGCCCACGGATGACCGCTTGCCTATTATGCTCTTCCCAATCATATCTTCCATTATAGGCCATTTCATGAGTTATATATTGTTAATCACTAACTGAAGTTGATGCCAATATTATTATTAATTCTTTATGGATGTTGTGATTGCTGTCACCCCACAATTTTGACAACTGACGCATTGACAGTTCCATGAGATGCTGCCAGCTAGCAAAAATTGGCAACATTAGGAATTGGGATTTTATCTGCTCTCTTCAGGTGAAATTGATTTGATTACTAACATATTTTTAAAAAGAAATGTTATGTTTATATTTAAAAAAAAATCAATATACTCTCGTAAAATTTGATTACACACGTTGGAAAAGTGAAGTAAGATTTAAAGTCTATCTACTGTATTAATTCTAGCAAATATTAATTTTAAACATAGCAAGCTACTTCCAAAACATTTTTTTTACATTTGAGGAGGTCAAAACGGAAGTGGCGTAATTTACATGTAGTTCGAACAGAGATATTCACATTAAGTTTAGCCATGTGGATGTATCCAGTATTGAATTAAATAAATTTGAATACATTTTTGAAATAGTGCTTATTGGGAAAAATACATTAAACCAATTCTAGTTCATAAATAAAAAAAACATATGAGGGAGAGTTTCCAATTGTTAAATTTATTAAGACATGAGATATGCCAATATTTCCAAAACCATGAGTTGAGGCTTTATTAAGTGCTGGGAATCAATTTTTTTTTCAGTAGAAATTACAATACTGTGCGGAAGTGACACAAAGCTACAAAAAATGGCAATAGTTGGATAGAAATGGCAATAATGTAGCAATGAGGCGAACCGGAAAGATATTGACCGACTCAAACAATCTTGCGTAAAAGCTTATAAAAATGTATTTATGAATGCTTTTTCACATTAAATATTTAACCAGTATATTTACATTAAAATTTGTCAAGCAAGAACACATTATACAAAAAAGGTCAAATTATTTAGGTACATACATTATATAAGGTAGCCAGTAAAACAATATGTCTCAGTTACACAGTTACAAAAACATATGCAAATTTATTTTATATATAATATAATACATACATATTCATGGTAATAATTAACGCTAAAACATATTTTGATGATTAAAATAATTTATTTTTCTGAAGCTGAGGACTATTTTTTTCTTATTTAGCCGTGGCACAAAGAAGTTTGGGAAGCACTGGGATAACCCACTTCTTCTTTGACCTTTTTTTGTGTGGTATTTTTTTTAATAAATATGTACATGAAAATAGTTTTTCTATATTTGAATATTTGAGATAATATAATTAGTATGTCTGATCTCACCATTCCATGAGTGAGAATAGAGTAACGGACATATTTTTTTTTGTGGTACAACCTTTCATCTTAATTTCATTATTTTTTCATTTCAAATAATTTCAGTACATGACATGCAAAAGATATGATACAATAAATCTAATACAACATCTAATAAATATAAAATATATGAAACATACTGTTAAGATATCAAATAGAAGTGGTGGTAAATAAGAAAAAAATGAGAAATGACAAAGAAAACATAGATAGAGAACCGATCAATAATGTTAAACAGATCATATTGTGGAAATTTATAAAACAACATCCATCTAAATTTACTCTCATTTATGCGGAAAATATCAATAACCAAGGCAATTTCTTTAAGCATAACCATTTCTTTTTTGGCACATTCCTTGAGTGTACTACTACTATTATTCTACCCCATTTAGTTAATTCTAATGAATTTCAATTTTCATTCTCATTATCCATTTAAAGAAACAGATAAATTTGTAAATAAAGTTGGAAATAAATATCACTAGACCATATTAAATAGTTTAAGAAGTACAGGTATTCATTTTAGAAAAACTAGTTTTCTTTGATGAAAAATGTAACATAAGTAAGTTATTATTATATTACTTTTTCCAAGAGTTCTGATCAGATTTCATTGCTGAACATTTCAATCCTGCTTTAATTTCTACAGTATCATTTATAAAACACCTTCTGAAAGACTAATTGGCATCTCCTTGATTCAATCTAATTTCAAATCAAAAATGGTAAAATATTTACTTGGAGGATTTCGTATATTGGAATTGGGTTTATTTAGTGCCTTGGTATTTATTTCATTGAGGATACCGGCAGATGGAGAATATCATTCTTACACGTGAGTTTGACTTTGATTTAATTATAATTCATTTTACATTATCTGCTTTACATTCTTAGTACAAACACATTTAATGACCCATAACCTTACCTAGCGCGCCTAGCAATCCAAGAAATGCGGGCTCGATTCCCATCTGTAGGATTTTAAAAATAGTCGAATATATATTAAATTTCAATTTCAGGATTAATCCAGCAGATGAACTTAATGGGGTATATGAATTAAATACTTTATTAAATGGAGCTGAACACCTATATTCGGGGTTATTAAAAGGTCCAAATAGCTTGATTGAGATAGACAATGAACTGTACAGTGGTCTCCATGGTGGAAATATTGTAAAACTCTCCAGTGATCGTGTTCAAAATATTAACAAATTTGGTCAGCCCTGTGGTAAGAATATCATACAAAAACTTGTCATTATTGCACTAAACTAAGATTATGATTCTAGAATAGTATGACACAAACTATGAATTATATGTATACATATGATTTGTTATTCATAATGGTTTGATGCTTAGTAATATAAATTTCATAGAAAATGTAATGCAAATAATGGTACTTAAAACTTGTTGAATCCTTAAGATCACCATGATTTTCTACATGCCTATCATAAAAAATAAATCGATATTGACATTTCTCATTTTGATAGATATTTGTACCACAAAACATTTCATTAATTAGATCTAGAAAGACTTGCATATAATATGTAGATAATATCTATGCAATGAAAATGTTTACTTTATCGTAGCAGTATCCAGTCTCACTGGTAGCGTAGATGTTAGTATGCACGCCTCACGATCTGAGTGATGCGGTTTTGATTCTCACATCTGCCAGATTTGAGAAACTCCAAAAATGCTGGACTTGATCCTCATTAAGTTGAGCAATCGAAAATGCTTGTGAAAAATAATCTGTCAAAACATGTCAACAATTCACATTACGGAGATCCATTTACTCCAATTTTGGAGTGGATATCATCGCACTATGTAGAGTCACATGCTCCACTTTAGGAGCAAATATGGTAAAAAAAAAACCCATTATAACACTCCCAATAGTCTAAAACACACGTTGTAACTTTATATTCTAGTAGTATTTTTGAACAGTAGATAGTTTTTTTTATATAGGATTGTTGTCAGATATTGATGTTTAAAAATTATAATAACAGATGGTCTTTGGCAAGAAGCTGAGTGCGGTCGACCCTTTGGTCTAGCTATGGATACATCAGGAAATTTGTATGTTGCTGATGCTTATTATGGTATATGGAAAGTAAATGTCACAGATGGAAAAAAAGAAAACATTATCCCAAATGATGTGGTGATAAATGGAAAGATTCCAAAAATATACAATAGTCTTAAAGTAAGTAAAAATGGAGATATTTATTGGACGGATTCTTCAACAGTTGTCGACATTCAAAATGGATTATATTCAATGTTTATGGATGGTAATGGAAGGTAATAAATAATGCTGTACATATTATTGTAAGTCATTGTAATAATATGTTGGCTGAAAATGTCATTAAATACAATTATTTTCTACATTCTAAATGATTTTTTTAAGGTAAAAGTTTGTTATTTTACATAACACAGATTTTCATATTCTTGATTTTATATTTTTACATATATACAAACATATTAATTACTTCAGCGGTTGCATTAGTAACCACATGTGTTTTGGCACCAGTAGTTGTGCGTTCAAATCCTGAAATCTATATAACAATTTTTAAAAATCTTTAGTGATAGGCTGATAAATAATCCATCTCAAGATCCATATGCTCCACATCTAATCTAGATACGGTTGTAAGAATATATCAATGTTAGCATAAAATAAATTCTGCCCAAGGTGTTAAGTGATTGGCTGACAACTAATTCTAATTGAAAAAACTATCAAAATAATTCTTAATGATCCGGAAATCCATTATACTCCATTTCTGGAGTGGTTTCGAAGTGGGCATAATATAAAAAATAAAGTTATACTAAATTGAATTAAAATACTCTCAATATATAACTTAATACAACAGTTTTTATGTCATTCAGTTTTTTATACTCGATAGTATTCTAAAAGAAAGTTTTGTAATGATTTTTCATCATCAGGCTCATTAAATACGACTCTGCCAGTAATCAATGTGAGGTATTGGTAGATAAAATACTGTTTGCCAATGGATTGGTTTTATCACCCGATGAAGACTTTACCGTTGTTGCAGAAATGGCAGCCAGCAGACTAATCCGTCATTACATCTCTGGTCCAAAGCAGGGTATCACAGAAGTATTTTTAGATAATATACCAGGCATGTACATGGCAAATGCATTTTTGGTGTTTCTTTCATTTAATAGTCTCAATGGAAAATGGGATAAATTTATTTGGTTAAAATATTCAATCACCTATAGTATTTATCTTATTGAATAAGCATACAAGTTAACGAATAAATAGAACACCTATGGTATTAAAAAAGAATGAAGCATGCCATAATAGAATTGAGTATAAAATGAACTTCCATCCCATACTATCAGTACAATATGACAAATTATTCATTTATTTAATGATATTTAAATCATTAAAATAACTTTTTTACTAATGATGTTGCTGATTAGATGCACTCCTATTTTATGAACAATGGGGTCAATTCTTGTAGCTATACCTTGTTTTTTTCATGTGTGCTTTTAGACTTAAGGTAAAGGTATAAATAGTTGATGGAATTTTTCAAAATCCATTTCTTGTAAAAATTCTTACTTACTATAAGCTATTATACATAGCTTAAAGAGGAAAAGATAATTTATTTTTATAAATAATCTTTATTCCGTGATGTCAGTTTCGTTAAAAAAATGAGTTATTGCTATAAATCAAAGTAAAATCTTATACTCACATAAAAAATAAATCTGTTCATTGGGTATGTATGTATGCATATAATAAATTAATAATTCATGTATTCTCTCATGCCATTTAAGTATTCACATTTTGATTGTGTTTTTTAAGGATTTCCGGGAAACTTAAAAATGTATGGTGACTACATAATAGTCCCATTGGTGCATTCGAGAGACCGGTCAGAACCAGTTTTGTTCCAGTACATATCACCTTACCCACTTCTACGCAAAGCTATTGTCCAAACAATGGGAACAATGGAGAAGATATTTGATATTCTCAATAAAATTTTTCCATGCCATTTTTTTGAGAAACTCATGCACAGCGTAAGTATTACATATAATAATTTGTCTGTTTGGTAGCCAAAAGAGTAGTGTGCGCGCTATGGAACTAGAATAAATATAATACAATGAAACTTCGATATAACAGACCTTGATATAATGGACTTCGGATATAATGGGCAAAATATCTGTAAAGAAATGAGAGTGTAATTATTGAAGAATGGTTGGGAATTGTTTGATAGCCAAGATGCAGACATAGATTTTGAAGGATTAGAAGTTTCTGGATTCTGTAGAATGTACATGCTTAGTAAATATGTGTCAGCGCAAAAATGTACCAAGAATACAAGAGATTGCAAAAAACAAAACAATACTTTATAAAGTGACTTCAACCAAAAAAATCAAGATACGTGTTCCTGCAATATTGGCTAAAATATGTAATTTTAGTGCATTTGTACATTTGTTTGTCTACAAAGTACTTTAAAATTACACATTTACTGTATTTCATGACATATCTGATGAAGGGAGAAAATAAAAGTATAAGTATGTCATAAATGCTTAACACATTCGCTGCTAAAGACACCCCTGGGGCGTCAATACACCATACTGATAGATACATGTCGCAGCGAATGTGTTAAATTATTGCATAATACTGACATGTAGGTTTTTTACTAGATAATGATTTTTTCTTTAGCGAAATGAATATTTTTGCAGATTGGCCACTTTGAAACAATATCCTTTTTTGCTCCCAAAAGAGTGACCGTCCTGATAGTAAATTTAGATGGAAACGTCATTGAATCATGGCACAACCTCGATGGAAGCCTAGCAGCGATAAGTGATGTCTTGGTCTTCAACGGCCACTTATATTTCGGATCACCATACAACACTTATATCGGGAGAGTGCCAATACCAAAAACTGATTTAAGTTTTGGTCAGGTATCATCCTCAACCTAACCTTATGACAGTAATATAATGTTTACTGAACCACCTACTTGGCAACATATTACAGAATCCCAAAATGATTGGTGACTAATGGTCATAAGGTATATTAATATGTATGAATTATTATTAACCACATAATAATATTAAGTTTTCATTTAAAAATTGCATTGTATAAATTATTTTTCAATGTATTATCATATTTTTACTGTTATAAAACATGTATCAATCTTTTATTATGTTTCTAAAAATATACTTGCAGATTTAGGATAAGTTTTTGATCATTTTAGAAGATAATAAGCTTAATCCCATATTGCATGATAGGTTTTCACTCAATCCAATTTTGAATCAATTTTTTAACAAACTGAGTTGATTAATAATTTTCATGGTGAGTCTAATAGAGAAAGAGTAAAAAGTACAACGTTAAATGGTTTAGATCATTTTTATTGGGGCAAAGCACAATGTATTAAATATGGAAAAATTGTAACAATCCTTCAATGGTTAAGATTAAATAATACTTATAATACGCACATATTTTTGGTTGGCTTATTAATTAATACACCTAAGGCAGGATGGCAAATAGGAATTCATTTGTGACACTTGTATTTCTTTTTAGATTAGAGTAAATTGAGGAAAAATCAAAAAATCTTCATAGGGTTAAACTCAGATTCAAAGAAATATGTTTTTTCTAATTCTTGAATTGTAATGAACAATTGAGTTATTAATATGATTGAGAGTTTTATGTAAATGCCTGAAGAATTCATTTTGCTAAGGCAGGCAAAATTTTAAGCATTTACGCTTCAGAACCAAAGTTACAGGTTCAAATCTAATATGTGCAAATGTATTAAATCACTTTAGTTCTATTAATTGAGTTTTTTACTATTATTATTATCACATTATGTAAAAAATATATAAAAAAAAAGTGTCGACGCAATTAACAAAAAACAAATATTTTCCATCATGAAACTGACACAAGTATATTATCTATCACATATTTGTTCTTCGGACACTGTTGGAAATCTTTTAATATGCCATCCATTTCCCATCATTGCATTATGCAAATATGTATTAATTAATTATACAAAATTTTGTGAAAATAATTATTCAAACATGTTCAAGACAGCTTTATAGTTTTTTGCATAGTATAATAATTACATTGTACATTTTTTTGTTGTGTCATAGAATATAACTAAAATACAGATAGAAGATATTAAAGAGAATCATGTCAATGAATCACCATATTAGATGAATGGGCAGGGCCGTGACGTGCTATGAGGCAAAGACGTGGTCGCTTCAGGTACCATCATTGAAAGGAGCGGAAAAAGTAGCGAAATTAATAGAAATGCTCCTAACGTACGAACCATGTGGGGGCGCCGTTAGGCGAAATTAGGAGAAAATAAAGAATTTTATTTAGTGCGAAACCTAAAAAAAAACAAGAAACCAGTTGGGAGTGATTTCAGGGTGTTGTTTTAAAGATTTGCATCATACTGAGAAAATCTACCACATGGCCCTACAAGTGGGGGGCCAAGATTTACATAAACTGAATATAATATATAAGCTATTTTCTGTATGAGATTTTATAGAATCATAATTATGGTGATGCAAGTTCGGTCTAATGTTTGAGAGTAATTAAATGTTCCTACAGTAAGCGGTCAAGAATAAAATGTATTGAATCAATTAATGATTTGAGTTTAAAAAATTATCAAATTTCTAGTAAAAAATATCAATTCCTATTTCTTAATACAATCAGTTTTTATTTACAAGGACTGGTTGTTGGTTCAAAACCCCAATACCTTGGATATAATATCCAATGTATTGTGATAATAGCCATTTTTAAGTTGTAAATGTAGTTTGTACCTAGTGTATCTAAAAAATTAAGAGCTTAAATTGATAACCTTATTTGAGGAATAAAAAAAAGTCATAAATTGTCTTTTATACTGGTATAATACGAGACAGAAATACTAGTTATCATTCATTACAAATTCAAATTATCAAGTACTCATGTTATAATATACATGACAGCATTATAAGTAATGGGGGGCCATAGTAAAATGTATTTTACAATTTTGGTTAGGATTTATTTTTTTATAAAAAATTATCACGAACTTTCATAGATACCTGAAAGTTTATTGCTGATACTCACTCATCTTGATGTATGTTAATCTATCTATTTTCTAGAAAATTATATCAATCAACCAATAACGAAGCTGGTTAAACAGAGTAAAAATAACTGATTAACTTTCTTATTAGAAATATAAAACACTTATTTGTATCAAATTATATTTTTTTTATTTAGTCAACATATTTGCAAACTTTATGATGTTTTTCGTAATTGTATAGCTTTTTTCTATTATTGTATTCAAGATATTATAGATATAACATATGTGGGGTGTAGCTCCAAAGTGAACTTATTCCACTATGCCGAAGTTCAAAGGTATAGATTTTGAACAAGTATTTCTTGTATAGAAGAACTATACAGCATTAAACCAGTTGAAAAAATCATATTCGAAAATATTGAAAACAAAAATGAAATTGAAAAACCTGCTACATGGTTCTTTCCAATGAAATAAACTCATGGCTCACAGTATCGCATCATTCAGTAAATTTAAATGATTTTCTACATTACTTGAAATTGTGTACGGAAATAATATGTTCATTATTGTTTTCTGATTTAAGCTGACTAAAGTATAATACAGCATGTTCCATTTCATACCATACATGTATAATATTTATATGTTGTCCCCCAATAGAAAATGAAATTAGTATGATTGTCTTTAAAAATACTTGACGATTAATAAGCACTATTTCTCTCATTTAAGCCTTTGTTTGTTCTAACCTAAATTTGTTCTATTAAATGTGCTCATTGTTTGTAAAAAATCACCACAGGCAAAATGAACATTTATTTTCAATACCCGATGTGTATATAGAAAACTGACACATTTTTCTACAGCGAAATCGCATTATTTAAAAAAATTTTAGAAGTTAGCTGGTGGGGCAAAATTGGGAAACTCTGGGAAACCACTGTCAACCAATTACTTAATATTAATCGAAATACCTCCACAATATGAAGATTTCTACTACTTCAGTGGTGAATGATGAAAGTTAATCATAGATAGAATAGAAGATTGATCACACATAGATAAATTTGGAAATATATGCTTTATCCATATTGCAATATTTTCTTGTTCACGCTAGCGATAAAATAATTATTAACTTGATAATAGGTGTAATTTTATTAAAATTCACGTAATACTAAATAAAATGTCTTTTTATCCATTCTCTTTGATTTCTAGTCCCAATGTTAACAAAATATCAATGAAGCTAAAATTAACATTACATTTTTTTAGAGAACTCTCAAACAAAGAATTCAGATAAACATATTGACGAAAAATACTTCATAAATCCTTCTTTTTTTGCTTAAAAAATGTCAGATTAAGACCATTTCTTAATCAAAGGACCTTTATAATGCACTTTGATTTTATTTCACACTATACATCCATTAAGAAGTAAGAAATATTAAGTGAAACAGCTGCTTCTGAGGTTATAAATCAATGGTTTTAAGGTAAATTTGCATGGTATTATTTTTATATATTATGGATATATTCGGTATAGGTAGTTTGTAAAACAATAAGATCATATACAAAAAAAAACACTTAATTGAATAAAAAAATCAGAAATATTTTGATTAATACTAAAATAAATACTATAATTCGTTACAAACATTCATAACCAAAAATGAAACTATAGTAGATCCTCGATATAATGGACTAATGCGGTTGAGGGGGTATCAGTTAAAGCCAAAAATATGTTAAATAAAAATAGGATATTCTGAAAGCGTTTTTTTTACTCACACTAAGGCATCCAACAATTAGGCATTTATTTCTTGGTTTTACTAGAAAAGAGAGCTTAATTTATGAGCATGATTTTACAAGTTGACTTCTTTATACATATTTATAGTTTAAAATAGTACTTCAATATTATGAATGTTTTTTGTGTAGTTAAAGCAGTTGAAATTTTCATTTTAAAATCTATAAGAAATATAAATTTATTATTGTAAAAATAATATATTAACCAAAGTAATTCGAAACGTCTAGAGGAGTGATCCATAAATACGCTAATTGTCAATAGCCAGTAGTTCCTGAGTGTATTTTTTTTATTTTTACATGAACACAAACATGAATTATACAGTTTGAGATTTCCAGGATGTAATAAGTGACCGATACATGAAAAATTTGACTTGTTTATGACATTTGAATTATGAATGTAAAATTCTTTATTTTTTTAGTTCTTGGAATATACTTACTCTCCTTTATTTTTATGCTTCCAAACATTTTTTGTTTGAAAAATTATCTCAATAAAAATAAGATAAGATTTTTTAAAATGAATTTTAATTCCTCAAATTTTTGGATTCGAGTGCAAGTACAGTTATCACGTGCAGAACATAAATTACAAACATGCCACTTGGCTTTAAACACGTTTCACATTAGCATGATCTTTTCACATTTGACCAGAAATTCTGTCATTATATTGAGATCTGTTGTATCGAGGTCCGTTATATTGAGGTTCTACTGTATTATGCACCAATATTGAATAAAAAGTTTTTAATTGACTTGAGCAGGTGAAAGATAGGCAAGAGATCATTTTCAAAATTTTAACAGTAATTTTTTTTAGTTAATTTTATTGCTAATGAGCCTGCATCAATCATCTGCTGCATGACGGCTTCATAACGCTTTACACTATATCTGACATATTATTTTAAATATTAACCTTTCAATACCCACAGATTTTTAAAAGAAGCATTTAGTCAAAAATGGAGAAATATACCCATGGATTCTTAAAAAATAATAGGTATTTGAAAGGTAATATTCGATATGCCTTGTGATTGCCGCAATGTATAGGTAAAGGCTAACACAACATCGGTGATTGGTTATATTATATTCCTTCATTTAAAGACATAAAGTCGAACAACATATCTTCAAAAATCCAATTAGTGTGAATATTGTACATGACATCTTTCACTTTCAATAAATTTTAAAATAACAACGTTATTTCCATTTATGGGTTACTCTTTGATCGTTTGGCATCCACTATAATTTCATGAATAAACACTTGTGCTTTAGCATTGCTGTGAGCCACGGATCGTGCATTCAAATCCCGCAGTTCCGTGAATAATTAGATGAAGAATACAGACCTAGCATGTTAAGTGAACAGTTATCTTCGAAATCCTTAGGAAAGTAACCATTAAGGTGTATTTTTCCATACTGTGCAATATAGCAGATTAAATTTTTATGATATTATTTTCGAGTTAGTAACATAGTCTTGCTTCAAATGACAATATGCAGTATGACTTTAAGTCTTTAAGTGAGACGATAAAATCATTCTTCTAATAAAATACACCCTGCAGTAATATAAGTGTAACTTGGGTATAATACACTATACAGTAAATATCATTGTCATAAATATAAACACTCACCAATTTACAGGTTGCTGATATTTTTACCTATACTTTTCAATATTACTTTGGCTTACACCCGATTTTGAATATTATACAAATCAAAATTCTATTGAATAGTCTATCCTTATTATTGTAAAAAATATCACTAACGATTTTATATAAAAATTAAAATATTCTCTAACCGAATGGGAATGTTATAGATAGGATTCGTGTTAACTGCTATATAAACACTTGTTCACTGGCGAGTGCATCCGAAAACGGAGCCACTATAACTTTTCCAAAATAGAAAATGAGTCCAAATGTGATTGATATGGGCAGCGCTGGTAGAGCTTTCTTCAACATCGCCAATAGCAATAGTGTGATACACAGACCCTGCAACAGATTATCATTTAAATTCAATACAATTCTACATTCAATACATAATCGGAAGAAAAGTTTTTCTAATAAAAAAATGATTTTATTCATTTGTAAATGAATTACAAAATAAAAATCTAAAAAACACAATTCAATATATATATAAATAGCCAACACATAAAATAGTGTGTGCAGTCAAGGAGGAGCAATGAGTGTCAAGAGTTTATTGTGAATATTAAAAGCAAATAATTGGACTGACGCTATCTTGCATTGACATCAAAAAATAATTTATGGTGGATATGTAGACAGATAAAAGTGCAATGTTTGAACTGATTTATAAAAAAAAAATGATAGTGCACAAGTCTAATATTAAATAAAGCTACTAATTTTCAACTAGTTTAAATAAACTACTCACAATCAGTATTGCCACAAAGCATGCGAGTGTTGTATTCCAATCCCCATAAGAGGATGCTTTTCCTACTAAAACACTGTAGAAAATAAAATCTCCAAGACCAAGCTTCACACCACCTATAAAGGAATCAACAATTTTTATATACGTAAAATTATAATTTTCATTCGAATTTAAACTTGTGCAAAATTGATAGATTTTTAAGAGTATTGGCAATTTCTAGGTATAAATAAAGATAAAAATAAACACATGAATTTACATGTAGCTATAGATTCTTAATCCACAACCTCTGATCAAGGATGATTCAATAGGAAACTTACGCTCTTCTTCTGTCTGTTGTGGCATTGAAGCATTGTCTGTTTGTTGAATGGCTCTTGGAACAGCGGTTGTCCGCGGGGCTCTGTCTCCCTCCTGTTCCACTCGCAGCTCTCTTCGTCTCTGTTCAGTGCGCTCTGCAGAACGCTCCGCCCAGCCATTGTCAAAGCCTGCCTCTCCGCCTGAACCTTCTATGGACAAATTCATAATAAATATTTCTACATGGTGAGCATTACCATGATACATTGTCACTAATGAATGGAAAGAAAATAATTCTAAAAAGTTACCATGAAAAAATATATATCGGGAGGCCCAAAAAAGTGGTAAATAACATTTAAAAATTTGACAATTATTTTTTAAAAGTTGATTTTTAGCAAATTCCTCAACCCCTAGGCATCTAGTTTTTTATCTTTGGATTTTAAAAATCTTCCAGTTGTGGATGGCCTGCAAGATTTTTTTGTTGATTTATTTTTTACGATGCAGAGCTTCATTTACAGTTATCAGTGATTAACTTCACACTTCACAAAAAAAAATGCAAAACTTAATATTCAATGGGCTGAGCAATTCGCTAACAATAGATCCTCGAGAACCATGATTTGTCAAGATAGGTCTTCATATTGCAGGAATCCAAGTGGTCCACATTCAGGATGGAGATGGTTGTATAAAAAAGAATAAAAGGTTATACAAAAAAGAAACAAACAGCTCTGCAAGTGATAAAAATTATTTTAAAAAATAGAAAAATTACACTTCTGTTCACAATTGTACAAATTTACATGTTATTTATACATACCAAATTGATGCATAGATATTAGAAGCATTATATTGTGCACACTGTTGAAGTCTGTTGTTTGTAAAATATAAACGACATAGATTTGTCAAATATTTGCATGCATTAAAAATCAAAGACATTTATTTCTTCATTATATGATGTTTGGTGATTAGTTAAGATTATCAATGCATCAATTAATAGAGATAAGAAAATATTGATTGAAATAGTGGATAAGTAACATTACTATTAGTGTAATTATGCATACAAGGGATACAAATCCAATTGCAAGCATCAATTAAGTATTTCAAATCTTATTCTCTACTTCTCTTCATTTTAAATAATTTCATTGGACGAAATAAAACGGGTTTTATTTGCATAAAGACAAATTAGAAAGATGTAAGTTGTCAAAAAGGCTAGAAGCGGTTGATGGTCGAAGAATGAAAAGAATAATGATTAGTTTGAGAGATTGAGTGGATGGAAAAGAAAAATTGAAGAGAGAAAATAAAAGTTGAAAAGGAAGCATACCATGCATTCTGAGTCGAGATAGGGGCACCAGTTCGGGTTGCCGAGGGTGGGAGCGATGTCTGTTGGGTGTAGTGTGATGACTCGGTGATGACGGGGATCGGTCATTGTGATTAGACACTGAATTGTCGGATGAGAGTGGACGAGATAATGAATGGGATTGACAGTGGGAAGTTGGTGTGTGAGCCCTACCTTCCGATTGAGGTGAGGACGGCGCCGCCATGTAGCTGTACATGATTGTTGCTGAAAAAAAATGACAATCAAGATTATTCATCACACACACCATATAGTTATAATAGAGCATATCATGACGACAGAATCAAATTTGTCAGTATTTTATTTTTAGTATAACAGAGTATAGTATCTCTTCACTAAGATGGCCTATTATATTGGGAGTAAAAGTTTCTACATTAAGTATTTTAGTGACCAAAATCTGTTAATGATACATTCACAATATTCAAGAGTATATATGAAAATCATTATGCTGAACTTGATTCTTGAAGCACCAAACTAGCTATGTTAAAAATATATACATTTATAAGGATTGCATCAAAATACTCACAGGAATAAATAAGAGCTGGAAATATTTGTTCATTTCTAGATTGTGCAGTCTCTACAAGTATTCTCAATGGACCATTTGGTGTGAGCACAGCAATTAAATCTGAAATAAAGAAGAGAATAAATCATTCAGTCTCCATTTTTCAAATTTGTATAATTTTATAATCAACATTATATGAAATCTGTTTGGAACTGATTTAGTATGACATAATATTATTAGTTCTGCAAAAAGGATTGCTGTGTAAATAAATATATTGATGAATCAATGTCGCCATCCAGAGGAGTGTCGTTCTTAGCGATTGATTGTTATTTTCAGGGAACATTTGAAAAGTTATTTATTCATAGATATAGATCTTTAAAAATATTTGTGATCTACATTCACATTCCTCGTAGATCCACATTTTTATAGGCAACATAAAAAATAGACAAAATTGATAAAAGTAGAAAAAAAGAAATACACTCGGCCCTAGATTATAAACACGGTTTAGATTTTACATCGTCGATGAATTGTGGCAACTACTTGTGTAACAGGATTATAATAATATTAAATATAAATATTACATATAAGATTTGAACAGCCTTACTACATTACCCCATCACAAAACATACAATATAGTGGATAAATACCGACGCACAATTAACATTATTTATAGTTTTGATGGAAAGGGTTTGATGACCTGAATATTCAATCTCCATTAGATAAATTGCATAAATACAAAACTACATTTCATATCATCTTTTTGGAAAACTATCAAAAACTACAGAACATTTTTAGTACTACTGCTACCGACTCTAAGCTCAGATAAAAGAGGTAAGTTGGGTCAGTAAGGTTGTAACAGAAAAAAATCTTCTTCTGCCATATCTGCTACCTATACCGAGCATATCGCTGCCACGTGGCGCCTCCAGGAATTTCCTCGAGAAAAAGAATTGTTAAGAAAAAAGGTTCAGAACAAATTATTGTATCTGGTAGAAGTAAAATGAATAGTAAAAATAAACAAAATATCCCTGAGGTTAAAGTAGCAAACAGAACAGTTTGGTAGTATTCGTGTGGCTAAGACACATTGGGTGTTTAGACATGTTGGAGTACTAAAGATATTAATGAAATTCCTCTACGATGTTTTGTTAGTTAAGTAACAGCTCCCCCTAGGTCACCTTTTGTGCCAATGATAATTTGTTGCCATCTAAAATACTCCATTTAAAATTTTATGTAGTTGACATACCCCATATTGAGATGACGGCGAGGACAAACCAGGTAGTCCATTCGGGCAGGTATTTAATGAAGACTAACGCCACAAGAGCAGCAACAAAAATCAAATAAGACTGCTGTAATATAAGTGGACCTTTCCAATGGATGCACATCATTCCCATAACACCAAAATTCCACATCGCTAGACACAATGTTATGAAATCCATCGGGATATTATAAGCCTTGAGAGCTACTCTGTAATTAAATAAAATAATACAATTAATCATGACTACTAATATTCTTTGTTGGAAAATTATTACAAAAAAAAATACAATGAGAAATAGGTATTTTCATAAAATATTCTGCTAATATCCCCACAAGCCCAGTCCTCAGTTTAGAGTTTACAAAAGCATGCTTAAATATATACTAAAAATTGGGATTCTACCGAGTAAATACTAATTAAATTACTGAGGATTGAAATAACAGTTTACACTACAAAAAAACATACATACTCTAAATACAAGTACGAGAAGATGAATAGCAGCATCAGGGAAGAAAGAATCAGCCATCCATGAACGATTTTGTAACAACTGTATTTGTACAGCAAAATCAGGACAACAGTCATCACTATAATGACAGCCATTAAAATCAGAGAATTCGCGATGGCATTCCATACTTTGATTCCATACTCCGGACTCTCCTCGTGGAATGGTGTATAAACTCTGGAACACAAACCATAAAATTATTTGTCATTTTTCTGCTAAAATAGTACAAATATCATACCATAAGACATTGTTTTGGCAAATGAATATGTGGAAATTATAGCTGTTAAACATATATTTAAAAAAATTGCGACTAGTTCCAATGTCTTATTTATGGAAATGCAAACAATCAGGTTAGGCAATTAACATAAGCATCAATAAATAAGTAGATTACAAGAAGACAATGACAAATCATAATTTATTGATGAATTACCAAAATATTTTGAACAATTTGATTTCATTAATACATTGATAAACCTGTGCAAAATTTTATCACGCTAGTGATAAAAATGTGAATATTCTGATCTTTTGTAGAAGAAAACTGAAGTTAAGTAAAATGCAAATGAATATATCTTCTATGTGACTAGTTATACTTACAAATACACATCTTTAGTGGTATAAAATGTGGTTGAGCTTATTGTAGCAACAACAACTAGCATACAGAGAGAGACAGGAACGAAGAGTTTGATGACGTGCTTTGCTCCATATCGTAATTCTTCTTCTTGTTCTTCGTAAGCCAGGTCTCTTTCGTGAGGCCTTGCTTCGTAGTTGGAAGAGCCTGAGCGGACACAAGCAGGAGGAACATCATCCGACTGTAATCAAATATACAATGATAATTCGTATTGATCAGAGAAGTGCTTGAGACTGATTATAATTTTTTACAATATATTTTATTTAAATGCCTAAAGTTGAATATGGATCAGGTCTTAACTTTTAATATTGACAGGCTTAATATACATATTATAAATGTGCAAATGGTATGTTTATATTTATACGTATAAACTAATTTGTGATTTTATTAGAAGAATGTTTCTTCTCATAGTTACTATTCAGTGCTATAGGTCCCAGAAAAAAACATAAATCGCTTAATTATATTGTTTACTAAGTGAATTTATAGTATATTTTTAGTTGAATCTTGATTGGTAATTTTATTAAATAAAAATATTACTCAAATTGTTGATTTACTAAAGCAAATCAAAACATGAATGAAAGAAATCAATATTGCACAATTATCGAAATAGCCTCATCCAATATCACTGCATGTACTTTGGGAGTACACATGACAGTAGGAAAAGTAAATGCTTTTGGTGATGAAGTTCTTCACTTCAATGATTGAATAGTTTGGATGAAGAATATTTTGACGCTATGCCAATTTCAGATCAAACATGCGAATCCAATGTGACGGATTATTAACAAATATTATATATTAAGTTTTAAATACTTGTAGTCAGTAACCAAATATGTGACAATTGGAAAACCGCCCACTTCTTTATTATAAAAATATCACAAATCTTGCATTTTCCTCATTTTTAATTATTTATATCTTACGCCAGGTTTACAATGTAACTTTCTAGGATAGATGTGTTGTGTTGTTTGCCGTCTGAATTTGTATGTACTTACACCATAAGTGCTAAGCTCAGGATCAGATCTGCCGCGACGTTTACGGGCGTTTCTTTCGGATACGTCTCTGTCCGGTCGGGATTCACATACATGGGCATCCATTAGAGCGGTGGATTCGGTTGCGGAGTCGTTATCACTTTCCTCTCGCGACATTCATTTGCGAAATCCGTAATTCGTACCAGTAGACTGAGAAACTCAATTTGACAGTTCTGTGGCCATCGACCTAGGAGTCACTTATGTGTCATCTTTTGTCTATGCCACAGAAACTTTTTTTTTAATTTAAGACTATTTTTGTAAGGTTACATTTACTTCTTCATACAAGCGGTTAACTGTTAATTAGCATTAAAAGGGCCATATGCGACTAAATAATAAGTAGATGATATAAACTCGAATCTCGTATCTCACGGTACTTTTAAAGCACAATTTCGATTTTAGACGACCGAAGAATTATAGTATATAGGTACATTTTTATATAACACGATCATGGAAAAAAAACATTAAATAAATAAAAATGGTGTAAGAAGTATTTTTATAAACTTTGAAATTTTATGGCTTATAGTAGTATATATTATATTAGTTTTTATTCATACATATTTTCACAGGTACTCCCAAACTATTAGCAGTGATGAAAACTTAGACTGGAAAAAATAGAATAATACTGATGGATTATTTAGTGGAAGTGATGACAAATGCTCTCTATTGCTAAGCTATTTTTAACTTATACATTTTATGTATTATTTATTGTAAATAATACGTATACACGTATTTAAATAACTTGCTATAGTTTTTGGAACATACAACATAATTTTGCATGAATTTTAAACCTTGTATAAAATGGATTTTCATTGCACAATATTTTCATGGAGACATATAACTGTGGGCCGAGTGTATATTATAATGTATTTATATGATCCGTATATATTTTTATTTAAAAACGATTTGAAATTGAATTTCTAATACCAGCAAATTTTGCAAATTAAAAAAAATATTTTCTTACCAATACTTAGCTTTAAAATTACTCTAAGATAAGAAACATTTGAACCCAAAAATCAAAAAAGGGTTATCACATTACTGCAATCTTAATTTTCAGAATCACTAAATAAATTAATACTCCCACCAAGTAATATAATAATGCACTTCTTGTTTTTAGTACCTCTTTCATAAAAAATGCTTATGATAGTTTTAAACATCTGCACTCTCTTGATTTCATTGTATATGGATAAGCAATTCCAATTAAATTCAGCTGAGTCAACTAACCACACAGTTTTGTATGGTATGTTGTAACCATAGAAACATAGAATGTAAACATTACAAATAATAAACTAATTCATTCCGTAAAGCATGTGATAGGGAGAAAATATCATTGTCTGAATAATGTCTGAAAATATGAATATAGATGTAATAAGATCTACTCAAGAAAGTTTGGGGAAATATGTTAAAAAACCACCATTATCTGAGAAACTTCTGAGAAAACCACCATTTCGATTTCTCCATGATATTGTGACTGCGGTTGGTATAAAACATTTTAAAATGGACTTTACACTATCTTAGTAATCGCTTAGGTCAAACAAAGGTATGATTAAATAAATGAATAAAACTGGAATTACTGTTATTAAAATCAATTAACAGACATAAGTTTAATTTGTTGGAGAAGTGAAAAATTATATCTTTCTTTTTTGTGACAATTAAACAAAACATTATTTTTGAATATTTTTTTCTCTAGCATCGTAATATACCTCAAACCATTATTTTTTATTATTGTAAAACATTTATCACTCGAATGCAGAGTGTTTATATCCCAATCCTCCATAAAATGAAAAAAACATGTAGCGATGGAATGAAAAATGAGTTGAGCAATTGGCTGACATAAGTGAATTTTAATTGTAGTGTAACTAATTTTTATTGGGCTCTAAATATGTTTTCTTTATTTTTAAATTAAAACTTTTATTCAATGATTCAAAAAAAAACATAAAATTATGAACTTACAGATTATAAAAAATACTGGGTTTTTTGATGAGCTGTTTACTGAAGAAGAATTAAACTCAGAAAATGTTAAGGACCGTGAAAAGAAAATTGCTTTTTTGCAAAAAGTTATTGAAGTAGTAAGTAAGTAAAAATTTGCCTAATTTATTCACAAATTAGAACTGTCGTGTATAAAATATAATAATATATATAATTGATATTTTCGACTGATGGTGCATGATGGAAATTGATTTTAAATTCTGAATTATTTAAAATGGAAGTTTACCAGTTTTAAATAATTCAGAATTTATAATAATATATAATGTTATGTTATAATATGATGTGATAATTGTTGACATAATTTTTCAGATATGGTTACAAATTCATCACTCACTGTGAGACCATCAAAAATAATAGCAGGACAAGAGCCGGAAAAAACTAATGAACTACTTCAACAAATTGGCAAAGCACTACAACAAAACCTCAGTAGTAAAGAAGCCGTATTAGTTATAAAGGATAAAAGTGAAAAACCCTCTGTATCCACTCGTCAAGTAAAAAACACAGAAAATAATAAAGTTAGTAATAAAAATACATTAAATGTCAAGCATGAGAGACCACGTAAGGAAATTGCTAATCTTAAAACTGACAGAAGCCCAAAAGACAAATCTAAAACAAAAGTAGACTCGAGAGAAAAAAAAACAAACCTGGTGAAAAAGGATGAATTAACAAATAAAGATAAAAAAGGGGATTTGGATTCATCAAATGCTAAATTGAAAACCTTACCGACCAAAAGAATTGACAAAAACATCAGCAGCAGAGAAAACGATCCAATTACTACAGTTGATTTACTAACCGAAGAAATTAAAATTGAAACAGATGTTCCTGAAAATGAAAACAATTTAAAAACTCATAGTAGCAAAATAGATATAGAGAGTATAGAGAATAGTTCAAATTTAATAACAGCAGATTTCTTGGAAAGGACATTGGGTCCAGTTGATCCCACTTCCGATGACGTCAGCTTAGGAACTGATTCCAATAAAATTATAGAAGATGTACACACTGAGACAGAGACCCAGCAACAGATGGAAAGTGTAATTATCGATAGTGAAAATGATCAAATAAGTACTGATATAGGGAAAGAAATTGTTGAAAAGCCTAATGAAAGTAGTGAGACTACAGTTTATGAAAATGATGAGAAAAATTCTTTATCGAGTATTATTCCAGAATCTAATACAGCAGTTGTTAACGATAAACATGAAGAACAGAATAATACAAAATTAAAATCTGGAAGGCAAATTGACCGAGTGGAGCCTCTGAAAACATCTAAAAGTTCTGAAAAGAAAAGTGATGATGAAAGTATTGAACAAAAATTATCTAGATCTTCAAATGATTCTGAAATTATTAGAAGTCGGGCAAAATCGAGGAACTTATTACGGCCTCCAAGTGTAAGGCCTTCTTCTGCCAGACCGGGAGCGCCTCGTTTACGAGAAAGGGCTACAGATGTCATTATTAAAACTGCGGAACCAACCACCGTTGGAAAAGTTAATGTCATCGTAGAAAACTACGATAATCCACAAGAGGTAAATGAATTCGCCTTTCTTTTACTGTGTTCCATTCATTCTATTAAGAATATTACAGACGGATGGTCGGAAAAAATTATTATTATAATAGTGAAAGAGATTGAAGATTCATAAAAGGAACCGTATTGATAAGATGTACAGTAAATTTTTAATTGTTTTATTAGATAACCAATATAATAACTTGCATATGTTACACGTCACATGAATTATTTTATTTGGTTACAGTTATTCGCAAGATATTCCTATCAAGGAAATATTATTAGATATCCATTAATGACTAGAATATACATTAACGCAAATTATAATTCATTTTGATAACATTGGTGACATTTCAGCATGATGAGGAGATCCTCGTGGTCATTCAAGATACTTTAGAAACGAATGTTGTTGAAACAAATAGTTTTATTTCCGAAGAAATTAGTAGTGGACATGGCCATCTAGTACAACAAATTCTAGACACCCAGAAGAAACTGGTACACGATGATAATGCTAAAACTGAAATAGTGAGTAAAAATTTTATGGACTCTCTCAAAACATAATACATTATATTGAATATATCCATATAAATCACAGACACAAGACTAGGTGCCCAATACCAATGACCAACTCTTAATAATTAACCAAGCCTTTGGTAGATGTCTTCACACTATGAAGATACATACGCTTTACATAAGTGCATATGGTAAAAAAAATGTATTACAGTGATATTTTTTTCATTTATTAGAGATTGAACACTGTATCATCAAGGACCGTTCCTGGTTATGTATACCAATATCAAACTTTTGAAGGTATATATTAAGAATCCATAATAGGACTTCATGTATTAACAAAAAATGAGATTTTTAATTTTATACAACCCTCATCTTTATCATCGATAAAGGCATGAATTGAAGGAACAGTGTAACAATATTAACTTACATTTAAAAATGATTTGACTGTCAATAAAATCTTCAATATGTGATCAAACATAGCACTGATATTGAAGCATCTTGCATGCTAAGACCACCATCATAATTATTATGTAAAATCTATCAAAATGACCCATTCACACAATGACCTATATCAGGGTTGGCGAACCTTTTTGAGCCTGAGTGCCAAAATTATTTTTTTTCCAATTTAAATATATGTCACGTGCCACATGCCATGGAAATAAAAATGCATCAAATGTTTGTGTAAC
>JAGVSQ010002261.1:0-25380 GCA_022683975.1 Rhyacophila evoluta | reverse complement strand
AATTTAAAATCAATTTCCATCAAGCACCATCAGTCGAAAATATTAATTAATGAAAGATTATTTATGTGGGGTGGGCCCAAATCTTCGCTTCCTCAAAGAAGTATCGACTTACCGGACTTCGAAATCAATATGTGTAATACAATTGACTACATGCCACTATTATTCCAATTAGTTGTAGGTTGAGAGCAATCAAGTGTGAATAAACCGTTGCGATGTTTTGGTATTATATGTTCCTGTAAAAAGCTCACATTATTAACATGCCTTACAAATTAATCTGGATCGTGACGAAGAACGATTAAAACATTTAAAGCGATAGTCTCCAAACTCATCACAATTTTAAATGGAAATGAAAATAGAATCATTTTAAGTTTCATTCAATTGGTTGTAGAGATTGTAGTTTGAAAAAACAAGGCCCACATCCGGATTTAGTGGTGTGTTGATGATGACGGTAATGTAAATTTTATCAAAAGAAAACGTAACGTAAGTGGCGGCATTTTCACAATTAGGAACTTAATTAAAAAAGAGATCGTAATAAATACAAAGTTGTGTATGGAATGAAATTGTATGAAATTTAAATGCCTGTATTACCTATAAAATCACACTAAAAAATGAAGTCTTTCGTTGCTATTGAAGTACGGACTGTTACTATTTTAATTTTCTTTGTTAAACGACATTATTTTTCGACACCTTATAAAATGTTATTTAAAGCAGTAGTTTAGCACGTTTTTAGGCGATTATACTTAAGCCAAACAAGCTTCTTCGTTCGGCTTTTAAGTATTTTTTGGCGCGGGCTTTCTGTAGTGACAACTTCTACTCCATCCCTTATAAAGTAATAAGAGAAGTCATACAACTGACCATTGCCGAATATCTTACTTCGATAATCTATCTAATATGTACTTAGTTTGGTTTCAATGTAACACTAACGCTCACATAGAAATGTATTGTTAGATTGGGCAGTTTATTACATACGCGTCTTGCTACAAAAGTGATAAAAAAAATTGATAAATGTCAGGCCAGTTGTTCGTTATATTTTAACACCGGCGGGTGTTAACCCTAATTCCAGTCGGCTTTTTGATAGCGATGCAATAAGGAAAATCATTTTACAATCCCAACAGCTGTACCGAAGAAATTCTAGGAACCATGTCGCATTTTCGGCACAGGAAATGCCATGTAAGCCAAACACATTTTTTCATATTATTATGGGTTAGGCACATTCGCAGAGGTACATTGTAATAAATTATAGCTTTCAATTCATGGTACATATATTTTCGCATCGACCCTCTTATGGAAATTTTATGTTTCCCCTATATTTTTTCCTATGATTAAACTAGAGTTTTAATGTGATATTCAAGTGTACCCACGTACATTTGAACTTATGTATACCTGGCAATGTAAGTATATCGAGTGATAATGTTTTCGTTTACAATTTTGGTTGCTCGCTTTTTCCGAAAGGAATGCGATGTTTTATTCAATACAAATGTTGAAAAAAAAAATGCTTTAAATACGCCTTTATAAATTCTTTACGTACGGACATAGTTGAGTAACGAACGTGAAACGTTTTGCGGGGATGTCCCAAAAGTAGCAGCCAGAAGATTGCAAAATATCACATATTTGCAGTTGCAATTATCATAATAAATGATAAAACGATTTATCAGTTAACTATATTAATTCTGCGTAATTGTGTGTGTGTGTAAACGAATTCTTGACAATGTTATGTAAACCAAAATATTTATTAACATAATAAATTGATCCGTTAAATTATGATTCAGGACAATTCGATTATTGTAAAGAATGATTTCCACTACAAAGTGAATTTCAACTCACGTAGTATAATGCTTGTCCATTAACGATTTACATATTCATATTTTATATAATCAAAATTTAGCTCATTTTACGTTTTTGTTTGTTGATTGTTTAATATTTTATATTGTGAACTGTGGAATAAGCATTTTTTCTCTTGGTAATACTTGCATGCAATCGGCATGGAAATATTAATTTGTTAGTAGAAGGTAATTAGTTGTATATAAGGCATAATAGCAAGTTAGATTTCTGTGCTGCACGCGAAATTAACTTGGTCCTTCGCCTTGTAAAATATCGTCGAATTATGAAACATTCGATTATATCTTGACTTCAGCCGTTTTGTAATCGACTCTCGGTATGGAAAGATATGGTAGATGAGTTGAACGAACAAGAACGTCTTGCGAGCATGCCTAACCCCTTTTATTGTCCCGACCGCAAAAGTTCTGGCGGTGACGTCCAACCGTTGGGACATGAAATGTCTTCTATTTATACCGATCTTTAGCCTCCTTCGCCGGCTGGGGATGCATGCACCCAGACGGCCAGACGCTGGCGGCCGGATGAACACTTGATTTACTTTCAATTCGCGCTCTTCTCTCACCAGCTACAGACAAATCTTTTATGCCATTCCGAGTGTGTGTATTTACCCGCGATATGTATTTTTTACATGCACGGTAAACTCTTATACTTTTTCACTGAAGAAATATTTTTGTTATGTACTATTAAAATAATGTCTTGGAAAGCCTATAATGAATATAACATCATTTGTGATTTCACTTTTTGAAATCTTCCGTTTACGAACGTTTTGTAAGGGAAATTGACAAAGATTAAATAGTTTTTACACAACAACCGTTCCATCAAGTAATATTAATTGATAGTACAAATTCGTTTATAATTATTGTTGATGTTATACGTTTAGTTTAATCGGTAGACGTAATAGTCAGTCTGGTGTCAATTTGTGACTGAACTCATTCATTTAGCGTTTCATTATCGTGCTGTCTAGCATTTTCTTCCACCACTTTCTACGTATCCGATACCCTTATCTGAGCACGTGGCGTGGTGTAAAGACCGTTATATCTTTCTGTCATAGTTCTGTGATATTATCAGTGTATAATATTCTTGATGATCACTATAATACCCGACGTGAAACGATGCGTTTTTGTTTTCTAAGACGTTTAAAAATAACCGACTGCTCCGACCTATTTGCGATCAAACTGATAAGTCTAAATTGTGGAGGGTGTCCATCTGCTCCGCCTTGAAGCGGATATTCAAATTAATTTTTATTCATTCAGCGATCTTTAAATAACTCCCAACTTACATCCGGTAAGTCACGCTTTCATCATAGTTCAGTTGTGGTAAAGAAAACCGGTTTTCAAGATGATTTTGACTCATTCATCTGACGATTCTATTGCGACATATTATCTATTATTGCTAGTGTTATAATTTCCCAGGAAACTATGCATGACTCATTAAATCTATGTATTAAATTCTCGATAATCTGTTTGATTTTGATTTCTACAAACGCTGAATTATTAATATTAATAAATTAACCTTGCTTTATTTTTGATGTCTACTGATATTTAGTGGCGGTAATACTTGCAATATACATAACTACAGTTTTCAATATCAGATTACGTCTATTTTATTATTAAAACTGTATACAGTATGCACGGGTAATCTAAACTACGGCTTCCATGCAAATACAGACTGAAGATGCTGAGTTATATATGTCCCAAGTTTCAAAAGTATCGAGATCAATGAGACAGTCATCAGTTTCCACTCAATTATTTGTCATTCGGTTATCCGCAAACTGTTTTACTATTCCTAAAACAATATTTAAACTAATTTTCCTTATTTATTGTATATTATTTAATGAATACGATCGATTTTTTTGTTACACCATCAACAAATATGATAATATCCGCATCAAGATAATAATCATTTATCTCAATAACACGCTGGGGTGATACGTAACGTTATACCTCCCTAATGTGTGGATCCTCAATATACCGTATTCGATTAGGGTTAACAGTGCAAAATTCATCCAACTATCTGGAGTGGGCGAGGGGTTGCGAGTGGGCGGCTGTTCTGCGAGGGCGGAGGGTGTCGCATTCTGTGGGCGGCACTTATTGTGCATTCCGAGCGCAGGCCGCTCTTGCCTAATTTGCTCGCCACCGTCGCATCTCCTCTGGTCAACAACTCCTATTCCTGAACATAATATAATTGTGGACAACTTATTGAATTCGACGTGGAATTTTTGAAATTCCTACTGTCCGACCTTATTTATATTTAATCAAATTGTAAATTAGTAAACCTGTACATCGTCATAAATGGCAGATGTATTAATATAACGATTTAGAATTTAATAGTAAATTTATTAATTAATTGTTATTTAATCCTTTCGTGACGACTTTTTTTCGTGCGAAAAAAGCGGTTCGTTGCAAAATCGGCGCTCGTAAATTTTTTCGAGATTTTATTCAATATACTACAATTTTTGATAGTACATATATTTTTAGACATGATGCAAACATAATTATCGAAATAGTCTTGTAATTACTGCAGCTATATAAGAGGATATCCCCGGTTAGCGTAGATGGGGAATGGTAGGGGAATGCGAGTTGGATTCCCCATCTGTCGAATTTTAAAGATCTAAAAATGCAGGACTGGATGCCCATTGGGTTGAATAATTGTCCGATGAACAATTCTCGTAAAAAATAATATGTCAAGACTCTTCACATTGTGGAGATCCACATACTCCACTTTGGGAGCGAATATGGTATAAAAACAATATATATATAAATAAGCATTTTTGCACTCGTCTTTATCGCAAATTAATTAGAAATTTCGCCCATTAATATCATACACAAAACAATTCATGTCATTTCTGTTTAAATATGTATATGTCGAGGAAAATACATATATATGACGATAAAATACTGATAAATTTCAATATCTATTTATTTCCGGAAAACTTCCGCTTTTGTGAGTAACAGGCGCTTCCGTAATACTGTAACCACAAAATGTTGGTTAATACGCAAATATGTTTGCTTGATCGCTCACTTCGCAGTATCAACATTTTAAATAAATATCGCGAAGTGGGAACTCTCCGTAACGGCATAATTTTCCAACAAATTTATTTTGTGTTCGTAAAAATCTGTTCGTGATGGTGGGCGTTGATTGTGGAGGCTTTTTATAGTTTTTTGATACCGCCTACGGTGTTTACCTTACGTATTATGGCCGATACTTACTGTATATGTCAGTGAATTTTCGCCATGTATACATATACATATAAATATGCCTGAAAATACTAACGGTCTAGTTTTGGCCCAGTAGATAAACAAGTAATAAGAATAATATTGTTTCAGTGTAGCGATCGTCAAGTATTTATCTAAAAAAATATAATTATATTCATGCTTATATGATTTATTATCCTTCTGGGATAGATACCCTTGGTCTGGAATCTGGACACAAACTCATTCTTAATTTATTATAATCCAATTTATTCATCCTGCTATCACAAGTTCAAAAAAATTACGTCGTGACTGTTCACTGTTTGGGTAGTTCTTGTGACAGACAGACACACACATGTGTATTTTCTGTTTTATATCATAGTATAGATATGTATTTTTTACTGATGTGAGTCTTGCTCAATTTCTGGATCATCTATTCGCATTAGGCCGCGGGGACGATGGCAGAGCGACCGCGGGAAAGCGACGGTAAGAGAGATGCAAAATAGCTCTGAATAGTTGAGTAAAAAACTTCCACACTCACCTATTTATAGATATGTTGCATCTGTGTTTTTGTTGTTTTGCTGCCGTCGCTCTGTCGCCGCGGCATCTATCGTGCCCGCGGCCTTAGACACATTGCGTGATTATGTAGTAATCCTGCAATTAGTCCAAGCGAAACTGCAGTTGACTAAGAAGACGATCTAAAAGTGTCTTCCGCTGTCTAATGTGCCACTGTCAATACGTCTTGTTTCCTCGTCTTTTACTATCAATATTCCATTCATCACAATTATCATTGTTGTGCTTTCAAAATCTATTTATTTGCACTTCAAAATTTGACCAAATATGTAGATATGGAGGAACGTGCTTTGATCATTTGTTGTCTAATATAATTATTTACATATCCGATATCTTAACACGTTACTTAAGATATATTGAATAACGTCGAGATAATTCGCTACATATTATGTTATTCACATTATAATAATACGTCTTATGGATGTATCGTGTTCGTATTGTATTATCATGACGGCGTAACGCATGTCGACTGGTGACATAACAGTATTTTCCGGTCCAATTGTCCCTACATACCGAAATGCCATTTGGTTCAGTTACCTTCCGACCGGCACACTTCGCCAAGTTGACACATATGCCATCGACCGGGACAGCATTCGAAACGACTTCTGTATGCTGTGTGTGCACACATCTTGTGGCGGCGGCAGATTTTTATTATTTTTATTTTATCATGTGTACTAAACGCTGCCGATTACAGTTGTTTTTTCATTCAACCCGTCACCTAGTAACCGACTGATATCTGAACCGTGAACGCATAATATCTTGCGTCATTTCCTGCGAATTAATCTACGGACGTCATCAATAGGGAATATGGTTGTTTTATTTTTTTCCCGCCAGTATTTTCTTATCTAATCGGCTTCCGCATTTATGTTTGCCCGTAATACGCTATTTTTAACATGGATACAAGTAATCTTAGGTGATTCATTACTTTTATCTCTGGTATAAAAATCATAGTAAAACAGTAGTAATTGGCTAAGTAGCATACATTGCATGAAATAGTTGTGAAAATATTGAAGCACTGAGACTCAATAAAATGTATAATAAACTACTACAGAATAAAGAAAAAGATCTACGGAGTGAAATTACTTTCAGACATTCGCATGATACTATGATACTGGACGTCTTTTATAAGATCTTGTTAAATGTTTGAAATTATAATTTGTTGCTATTTTTTAAATTATATAAAATGACTTATCCGGTGGTATATCTGTCTCCCCGGTAGCGTAGTTGGTAGCGTGCGCGCCTAGGAATCCGGGTTCGATTCCAATATAATCTAAGAATGTAGGACTTGGTGCCAATTTGATTGAGCAATTGTATGACAAACAAATCTCGTGAAAAATAATCTGTCAGGAAGTCTTCACATTGTGGAGATCCATATGCTTCACTTTGGGAGCAAACATGGTATATAAAATAAAGTGGTATAGGCATGAGATACGATATGAATTGAGTAATACAGTAGGAAGCTGGGAGAGGTCAGCAAAGAGCCGACCCCGCAGAATGCTTTCCACTCGATTGGCATCCTGTAATCCGCTTACTAAATGTTGTTATACATAAAAATATGCCATCTATGGGGAGGTATTTAATAAAAGTGTACATCTTCAAACGATCAAAGTAACAAGATTTATGATCATGTTAATTGTTTACATCTAGTTCTGATTGTTATTGGACAGAATAAAAAATCGGGCATCGTATCAAAATATTTCAAATAGCTAAGGCGTACATACCGGTGTTATTATTATGCAAACGATGCCGCGTCGTATAAATAGCGACCGCGCACACCGACTTGTTCTTATCGCATCGCAATTTTGCCGATGTGTCTTTTTCGGTGATCCCCCAGCGATCAGCTGAGCGATGAGCCATTTTCCCGCCGCCCCCGTCCGGCCTCTCCGCCCTCACCGCATCGGATGGATAACCGTGTTGAAACGGCGGACTCACGCTTCACGCGCGCCCGGACACTATAACTTGTGCATCGCGTCTCCGGCATTAGTTGTCAAATGCAAGGTCGCGGACCATATTTGCATCTTTCTATGCGACATGACAACAGGCAACTATTTATCAAAGTACATAAGAAAAATCTTTGATTCGAGTCGTCATTGTTTGCAAATGCAAGATTTCCTGGAAATATTAGCCACGGCAATAATTGTGTTGAATCTTGGGAATGATTTAATTTCACGTTAGTTTTTTTTCGTATTTGTCGCGTTGAGATATTTATCTTCTGAATAGTTTCATTCAATTGGTTAGTAGTCTTATTAAACAAATAGCAACGCAAGACATTATTGGTAGAGCGTCGTATGACATTGCGCAAGGCTAAATATTTTATTTTTCAAAAATCTGGGATACTTCCTACAATTAATGCATTCACTGAATTTGGCCATACTCCAAGCAACACATCTGAACGGCGTTGTCATAATTATTATATTGTATATTCAATTTTCTATTCTATCTTATGGCCTTTCTTTATTTAAAGATGATAAAACTGACCTCGCTTGCCGTGGTTGCTTTTTTTGACGTGCGGTTTGAATCTATATTTGTGTGTATTTCAGGAGCGATATATGATGATTATTTTTTTTCTTTCGACAACTACATAGAAACAGCTCAACTTGCTTGCAACAATATAAGGAAATCCTAACCTATAGGATCATCATATCCGTACTCTAAGTATAAAAAATGATCCTAGTATTGCTGTACTTTTTGTCAATCGGGAAGCATTAAGCCCGCCTGTGTTTCCGTGTCGCTATTGCAACATAGCTGGCGACGTCCGGCGCGGCATTTCGAAAAGAGCGTCGGGGTTCCTGTTGGTATCGCATTTCGGCTGTCGTCACCCGACGGCCGGTCGAACGGGCCCTGTGGGCGGCGTCGGAAAAACGGGCTGAGGCGCCGCGACGCGCGTGCACTTTTTATTTTCGGCAAAACGCCTCATCCAGCGCTCGGTTACCCGCGGTGACTGTCGTCGGGCGAGAGCGACGCCGTTTTCCTTGCCCCCCGTGGCCACAGCACACTTTATCGTCCGCCCATTCCTATTATAACCGTTACAGATCAAATTATTCCATCATTTCTCAAATATTTTTATTATATTATAACGGAGAAAAACAGTAAACGTTTCTACTTTCGGATTTTGCATTGATATATTTGGCAATGGACGCTATTTTCTTTACGAAAGTGAGTAGGGACAGGTTGCTATAGTGCTCCTTCGCCACTGGAGAAGTTTAGGCTGGTCAATTAATTAACAGCGTAATTCAGGTGTGCATACTGACATCGGCCAAGAAAAAATGTGTGCATATGCAGTATAATTTATTGAGCAGATTTATGTTTATATGCCTAAACAAAATACTTATATTCGCTCGCTGTTATGCGAAGGAAATTATTGGTTATATCACATCTTGATCATTATTGATATGTCATAACGTATTAAAAAAAACTTAAATAAGTATTTGTTGTACAGTATTAATTGATATTGTTCACTAACCGTAATGATAACATGGATCTTATAATATGTTACGCTTTGATTCTTGAATATTATTGTATTATTATAGAACGTAGTTAATTTAAAAATGACATTGAATATTGATAAAATACAACACCCGTTTTGAATTTCGAGGAAGAATGTGTTAAGTCTATGATTAGAAATTATTATCCTCTTCCTTAGTAGAAAGTCGTAGTAAAAAAGCTTGAAGAGGAAAGACCAGGTTATGCGATTTAGGTGTTTTTGGATAGTTGCATTTCAGCTTTACAGAATGTGCTAATGAATATTATCTCTCTTATAAAAAAATAGATACAATTCGCTCATATACATAGAAATTATTTGTAATAAAGATTTAATAAAGAAGTCTTAGAATTATTTAAAAAAAATGATATAATCGTTTATTTATTTGTGTTTACTTTATAAACGTACTGCCGAGCAAAATATTTATCTATTGTACATCACTACTAGTAACCGTGGACACTAAAATAACTAGAATGGAGTTGATACAGTGCGGACAAAAATAAGATAGTCGACCTTCAAAAGTGTTTTACTATTATTAGATTGTGTACTCACTTCACATATTGGAAAACAACTCTTCATTCTTTACATTTTTGCCGGTTTCAAGTTCATTTTACCGTATTTAAGTACTCAAGTTGGCATTGAGTGGCAAGGTAACCTAAGATGTCATTTTGGTTACGTCAATAGCTTAATGATGAATCTATAATAAAATGCCGGATGATGAGAATTCACTTGTTTGTTAAATTCAAATTTCCGTATAAAGTCCTATGTGATAACCGATATTTACGTGAGGTTTAGTCAGAAAACAGTAATTAATAGTCAAATGTAAAGTGGACTGCTTTTACAAAACAATATTTGGAAATAGGGTATGGTGATAAAATTGATTTTAAAAGTAGTTTGTTTAAATTTTAGGACACATTTAACCGTATTTGCAATGATTAAAGCCAAGGTATGAACGTAATTTTGGATGATTTAGCAATCATCATGTCTGTATCGATTAGGTTAATCTAACATTATGGGACGTCATTATATTCACATGTAGTTGAAGATGAAGTATGCGAAAAATGCATCTTGAGGGTAATATGAACATAATTGTTCAATTTGTGGTTGTTTCAATTTGTAATATCACAACATGTGGAAACATGAATTGTTTTTACGAGCACTCTTTTATCTGATTTCTGCCAGCTGGATTTACATTACATATTGGATATTTCAGCCACTTTATGAAAATCGTCGTTTACTAAAATGTGTTTACAATTATTCAAAAAATCATAATTGTGGCGGTACTCATTGCTTTTACATTAAGTAAAATAGATACAATATAGCCTATTAGAGTGCCATATATTTTTTAGTCATATTTGTTTAATAATAATTATTTTTTTAAGTTACTCAATTTCGAATTATGACATACTAGCACTTTTCTGCCCAACATGTCCGAGGTTAAAATTAATCATACTCGTGCATTGTAAATATTAATTGTATTCATTTGGCTTGTGTTTTAGAGTGATAGTCTTGCCCCATTCGCACTGTGCACAGATTTCGTGATTTAAGGAATCAGTCAATCGGTGACAGATCAACTTGTTTATATTATGTACTATATTTAATGATAGTTTTAGTAAAAAAATAGATAGCTTGAGTTATAGGTACGCAAAACCGTAGTACTTAACACGAAAATACTCCAAATATTTGACCTAATTCAGTAATTAACAAAATGATTATCGTAGCGTTTTTTTTTTTTTGTAAACTAAACGAACTAAAGTTAAGTGGCATACTCTTATTTCTATGATATCACGTCTGCTCCGAAAATACTCAGTTGACGTTTGCGGTCAATCACATTCACCCTTTTAAATCTCTCAGATCTTTAACCTCAATCAAAACAAACCCCCGATCCGATTCACGACCCAATCGCTCTAATTGAGCGTTTGATCTCTCGGGGGGACGAGGGATCATCTGCGTTGAGCCAGGAGTCCACGAGTCCGGAGCGGTGTCGCGGACCGCGCGAGATCGCATCCGCGGGGGTTATCGCCCCAGCGCCGATTCCGCGCCCCGACCTACGACATATCAAATATACTTACATACGTCGGCTACTCTTTATATACACACAGCCTTAAACCCCTTAGAACCCGCTATCGATTTTTTCTTAAAACCTACTTACTGTTGAGCGAAAAAAAAAGTTCTAACATAGATTATTAACTGTGAAAGCTTTTTCACGGTGACCTGTTTCGTAGACGTAAATACACTGTGATAAAAAAAAATAAGCAATAATGCCTTTGTAAGGCTCCAAAACGAATAAGAATATTTAGTTTATTTTATTATTCGATGGTAATTTGTGTTTTTGGGTCGGTCTCCATTTTAGCACATCGTTCTCACACTCGCCCATACATACAAAATGAAGGGGTCAAAGAGGAAGCTAATTAAAAACAATATGGACGTATGGAAATTGTAATTATGAATATTTTTTGTGTTTATATTTTAGATAATTCGAAATCAGACGATTGTATGCTTCGGTAAAATCGTGTTTACATAAGTGTATATACTAGTTGATTCTGGCTGCCTTTATTTAATTTTTTTGCCACAGAACCTATGAACATCTGCGATTTCTTATTTTTATGTACAGCTTCAGTCGAATTAAAGTCATACAGCTTATTTCTAATATACGTTATTTTCCAATAAAACAACCATTCACGCATTCAATTAAATTTACATTCTCACACCAAGTATTTATGTAATAGCATAGTTTTGTATATCAATTCTTTACAAATATCATTCATTATTTGAAACATGACAATTTCGTTTTGCCATGTGTTCTCTGAAAATAGTATAGAGGTATATGGAAAAGACTTTTTTAATGTTTCAGTTGTCAGTTAATTGTTTGACCCAGTCCTGAATTTTTAATTTAAAAAAGTCCTTAGCTCTAAAATTGCTTCTTGGCCATTCTTGGACAAAATAGATTTTCCGAAAATACTAGATTATGATCATTGTCATACTATGTTAGTGTACTCGTATATTATACTATCCATTCATTAAAAGGCATTGTATTGAAATGATAACATAGATCTTGTCATGTCATAATTTTCATTTAGCAGAAGAAACTTGTTTTGCTTAAAGATTTTAGAAAATCACACACTTAAAAGAACACAGACGTAATATAAATACAGTTTCCAAACCATTTTATTGAAAGGATCGTTGTTGTTTTTAACGTATTTTGTATGAATAGCAATGATAAAAACGGTTCGTCTTTTAAAAGTTGAAAAACAGCTTCCGTCAATATTTTTAGTAGGAATTTGTGTCAGACATAACGCAAATCTCAGTGTTCTAAATTCATTCAAAATTCACGCAAGTTTTAAATTAAAAAAAAAAAACAAACGATGGAACCGCGAAGACTTAACACCCACACCGCGGCGCATACAGAAGAAGCTCGGCACAGCACACCGGCGCGCGTCGTCTCGTCGGCCGCACACTTGTGCCTAGCGCTCCAGCCGACGCTATCGATTTTTGTCATCCCGCCCCCCGGCCCCCCGCGCCGCCCGCCCTGCCCGTTCGCCGTCGGTATAAGGCCCTGCGGCCGTGCAATTGACGTCGGGACGCGGCGCCACCCCGCCACTCGCGAGACGAGACGCTTTTCCCGCCATCGATACTCTGTTGATGATATTTTCCAACTATCGCGGCATTCATTATTGTTGTGCCCGACCGGATTATTGTATCGAACCCTCTTCGCGCGATCTGTGCGAATCGCTGCAGGCTTCATTCTATCACATTTATGTAATAACATGCAACTGGCGTTAAGTACTATCGAAGATATACATTTATTACTATCAAATAGGGTTGTTTGGTGGAAATAGTTTTTAAATCTGTCCACCTTCATATGAATATTATTAGTAGAAGGTTTGCGTGGGTGCTTTGGAGCCAAAGATTGCGGGCTCGAATCCACGGCTGCAAAATTTAAATCAACCATGCAGAATTGGACCGCTTAATGAAATGAGCAATTGGCTGACATTTAACTGTCCTGGAAAAATCTACCAAAATAAGTCTTGACACTGCGGTGATCTATATATTCCATTTCTCACATCTCCGATTCCGAAAATAAGAAATTCCTTCACTAACGATGCAACCTCTTGTTATTATTTAGAGAAGAGTTTTCTAAACTTTTTCTGCAATGGAACACTTCGCAAACCGGAAATTTTAACGGAATACTTAACTTATATTTTAGGTTGGATAATTCTTACTAGTCGGAAGATATTTAAATGTGTGCAGTGTATGTGAAACCTTTCCAAATTGTCGCGGAACACCTATTCAGATTCAGCGGAACATACTTTGGGAAAGCCTGATTTAGAGAGATTATTTTGTAGATAGTTTGGGATATCGTAATACCAACAGCAATCAATTATAATCATACGAAAATTTGTTTTTGTAAAACGTGTTTATATATTTTTTTACTATTGCGTGATAAATGAACAAAACTATCGATAAAATATCATCCGATTATTGTATTTATTATGCTACCTTTTCAGGTGTTTTAGGATTAGACAAAGTGCTGATACTTGTATGCTAATATCGAATGGTACCCGCGATGTAATCTTGTATAATTTGTCCACGTCTCCGTAACATCCCACCATTACTTATGGATGTACCCGAATCTTCAGTCAGATTGAGCACGACTGCCAGTATAATTAGCTGAAGATGGTTAGCGACGAGGTGTTCTCGATTCACGTAGATGCCGCCCGTCTGTAGGTAGTTTGCTCGGTAGACATGGTACCGACCGCGTTCTGAAATTCATAGTCCTACCTCAACGTGCAGACTGTGTAATTGGACTAACGTCAATTTTCCACCAAAAATAATGTAAGTGTTTGTAGAAAATCTCGCACGGATCTGTCTGGCGGTCGCGTGCGTGACGTGTCTAGGTAACTATGAATAATACGACGAGGCACTTTCAAAATTATATTTAGCTCAGTTGGTTTAATTGAAAGCCTTTAGAAAATTTAGCAAGCCGTGCTAAGAACGTATTTACTGATGTTACACAAAAATATATGACAATTGAACATTCTGTAAGTAAATTATTTAGTCATACAGTAATGGCATTTGTTGTGAAGACAATAGCAGTCGCGAGGGCTAATTGTATGATTTAAAAATATTGTTTTAGATTCTTTTGAAACTTATCGTTGCTTGCTTACTGTGAACACATATTGCCCTTGATAACAGTGATGTTTCTTTGACGAAAGTTATTAAAATCTCCATTACGCTTTAAATCGATAGATTTAATGTACTTATCTCAATCGATTATTTAAAATGCGTAAGTCTAAAGTAATTCTGATTCTTCAAATAAAAAAAAAATGATAATAGCCCGTATTGATATCTGAGTGGATTGCATTAACCTTTTCTCCAAATCGTTTGCCACGTGTTCGCACTCGAGGTGTGATTATTTTCAGACGAGTTTCATCTAATTCATTTAAATAAAACTGTTACGTGCATATAATAATCAATTATATTTTTTTTTAGATGACATCGCACAGAAAATCGCAATGAAAGAGCGTAAATTTGATATAAATCAATAATAAGTTAAGTAAAGAAAGAAATTGTTAAAAATGACCGTCTGCTGAGATAATATGAAAGATCCTCTTTCCAGGAATTTATAAAGTAACAACCATCTTAACTCACTGTTTATTAAGGTGAATAATATTGATACACGAGGCAAATTAGTTACGTTAAACAAATACGCCAACGTGCGCTAATTAAAGTGGGTGTGATTCTTAATCTGAAAACACTTGACTTAATATTGATTAATAAAAAGTTGCAATATATTATTGATTGACGTTATTCGTTTATTTAGGTTAGTACAATACTAAAGAAATGCTTTTGTACGTAAATAGTACTATCATTAATTTTGTCTAATGTCAAAAATGAATCTTCGGTGGGAGGGTATTGTATTCATTTTATTCCAAGATCGTTCTCAATGATGACATGGCAGATGACATCTGCTATGTCGTTTTTGATTGAATTACAGGCGTCTGAGAGAAACAGAGAAGAAGTATTGAAATTTATAGCGATATATATTATTAAGATTATTAATGACATGTTAAAATGTCATTTTGCTGGTGATGATATCTGTCGAGCATACATGTGTATGGGAATGACTAACTTACCCATCTCCGAATTAAATAAGTGAGCCGGCACTCGCTCGCTAACGAGACTTGTTTTCCGAACTCCACATTGCTCAACTTTAAATGATTCAACTGAGTTGACGGCGTGAAGATTTGTCGAGTCCTTAGCATTAACATGACTTTCGGTGGAGTGCCAAGACGAACAATTACAGCTAGCTCTTCATAATTGAAGGCGACGGAATGGTCTTCTTTTGCATCTACCTCTACTCGAAGCTTCTTATTGCTCGTTTTATAAATACTTATACGTTAAAATGCAGTCGGTGTTATATTAAATAATTAACAGATTATTAAACTATATAGGACATCGCCCTTTCTTTGATAATGAAGTCATTGCTTGATTCATCCTAATCGAACGTGATACTGTTGCATTTTTTCTTTGTAGCGTTGCTATATTAACAGTCTTCATCTAGTCTTCATAACGGCGTAAAATATGATAAGTGTTCTAGGTAATCAATCTACTCGTAATGCTGCATATGCATCTTGCGCGATGAATAATATGTTTATTAAATGCATTCTTACAAAGATCGATTGTTAAACATTCGTTTATCCCGCATATTCGTGTCAGCAGGATTTTGAAAAGATTGAAATGAAATGATATAAGCGAACTTTTAAACACGTCGATTGAAGAAGAAAAAACACGTGTCGGCCAGTCAAAACAAATTTAAACTCGGATCTACTAGATCGAGATTGTTGAACGGCTACGTCAGACTGTGGCTTATTGATAGAAAGTACGAGAGCCGAGAATATATTAGAAATACTTTGAATGAGATATGCCATAGAATAAACAAATATTTGATGAATTTGATGAACCCATGGCATTATTATTACTTTCGTTGTACTAATTTGAGAAGGTGGCGAACAAATGAGACCACAATCATCCACTGTGATTTGATATGTTTACGTTATAATACATGACCGATTTTGGTTACAGTATGTAAGAGCAAATAGGCTACTTTAATTTAACGAATCTAAAAAATATTGAAATCACTAGATGAAACCTGTTCGGGGTCTACTGAAAAGGCTGCGCGATCGACGGGTTTTGCACCCGCGGCTTACATCACACCGGCCTGTAATATACCAACTCACGTAATTCCTGTGCGCGTTTCTCGTAAAAAATGAACACAACAGGTGTTCACATTCGCAGCATGGATTTAAAAACCGGTATTTTTTAGTTAATTCGTATGCTTGCAATGAAGAATATAACGATAGCTTCGTTAAAATGCTACATTGATTTCTCTTTAATCCTCCGCCTTCTTATGCAAATGGATATCTCGGAATATTTACTTTGTCAACATAATCACCGGGTGTATTTACTAATTAATACTGCCGGCTAATGTTGGATGATGGAAATTGATTTTAATTGCGATTGACTTAAAGCTATGTTAAGTTTGTAACTTCTTCATCAGTCACAAATAACTCCATAAAAGAATTTTTAATAATTTCTGGTATGTTTAAAATTATTAAATTTAAAACAACTTAGTAGCTTTAAATTCGGCAATGCGCAATGGGCATTCACATTGGGAAGATTTCCAAGCCAGAAACGGAGTAAATAGATCTCAGCAATGAAAAGATTAATTTTGATAGATTTTTTACACGAGAATTTTAGTTGACAGCTAAAACCTGTTGAGCATCCATTTATAATTTTTTTTATCAATCTTTAAAGTCTTTGGGATTCGACCTAGCAACCCTCGATTACTGTTTTTATTATATACTTATGTTTAACATTTGAATTGAAAATATTTTATTAAGATTTAACAGGAATATATAACTTATATTATTTCAGTAATCGTTCTTCTCGTCAAATTCGATCGTCTTATTCTATATTGACGACATGTTCATTACTATGTCGAAATTAGACATTCGAGTAACATTTTGAGACGCAGATGTTAGCAGAGAATTGTTATTAAAGACCCGTTCTGATTCCGCAAGAGGCTGCATGCCGGAAAATCAATGGATACGTCGCGCGACACACAGAACTGCCTCTTTTCTCTCGCATGCTTAGCTACACCGAACGTCTCCTCTCTCATCCTCCCGGACCTCTGCTTGGCCGTCGTGGCGGCGGACATCCGATTTGCGACAACTTCGACTCTATTTGCAAGCCGCGGATTGATGCGCCGTTACGTTCCGTTTCCGGTTTTGTTTCGTTTCGTTCGGCATTTGTTTTTTTACGTTTTGCCCGTGGATTGTGGAATCGCCACCCGGATATGTTCTGGCTATATCAGTGGCGTCTCTCCGCCAGTATCTTAGCTTAATTGCTTGCGATGTTCTACGAAATCGTAAAATCGTTACATCCCCCTCGCCTGTGAAGTGATTTTTATAGTTGGCATGATTTACACAATGCATATACACCGCACACGGTTAGTCATGCAATAGATAATTAATTTCATTTTCACATTAATCTATCCCTGGTTATCACCCATTTTCTCAAATTATTTAATTATCCTAACGTAGGAAATAAGCTAGAACCCCTGTTACATTGTGTAGCGACGCTGGAACTTAGCTTGGCACACGTGACGTGGAGAGGTCGAATTCTGCTCCGACAGGCGGGATTCCGTCGCTGAAAACCACCCGATACTTTTCATATAATGTATTCGATGGAGTTAAGGAATCCTGGGATGCCTTGATAAGATGCAAGGCGACTTTCCGGTAATAGATAACCCCGGAGGCTTCACATGGTAGTCTCTATTTAGAGAACAGATATCGATAATAAAATATGAATTTAATTAATTGTATTGTAATCTTAAAAACGGTTTATTGCCAGATGGCCTAATCCGTCATATTTGATTAAATAAATTTTCCGAAGAAGCTAGTTTTCATTTGTCACGTGTGTACTCCGTTCATTGTGATTAAAAAACAAAAAAAGAAACCAAAGAATTCAATACAACGGTGGAGTTGTTTCATGGCTGGGATACGAGAATAATAGACTTGCAAGTCGCATACACTGTTTTCGATATATCCTTTCTGAATTAGAAACACGGGCCCAATTAAAGAAAGTGCATCGCGCTCACCTGTTTATTCATTTACGGCAGGTACAAAAGAATCCACAGTCATCTATTTCACAAAGCTATGTTCGTAAAATTAGTCCATTAGGTCGAAGCCTACCCCGTGATTATCCATTGTTCGTATAATTGCGTTTGTATTAGCTTTCTAATTTTTTGGAATCGATGTTAACATAAAGATTCAATTACATGTTTTTGAGTATAGGTCTTGGGAAGCAATACATAGTTTAATGCGGTGCACACCTGTTTAGCGGATTACGAGTTAGAATTAAAATTTCGAGATTTAAATATAGACTGACGTCTGATTAGGATGCAGGGCATTTACGTATTTACGCTAAAATATGAATTCCACTGTAGAAGGTAGTTTTTCTAAAGCCATGTTTACTAAATTAATATAACCTGACATTAACATTCCCCAGTGAAATTCATGTTTACGCATATGATCTTTTGCCGACGAAGTCTCGATTTTACGTTCTCATTACTCACCTGATGAACGAAAGATTTCATAATTGCCTTCAAATCCTCCGGTTCTTATGAATTGTGCCGCCACTTACTAAAGTGGACTTGACTTATTCCCATAGTCATAACGGTTTATGACAGTTTTGTAGTCTTAACACTACTACCTTAATAATGCCACGGGAAGGCGAGATTTATTCAACAACTATAGTCATTGAGTGGTCCTAATAGAAATATGTAGCCGCACAATATATTTTGCGAAAAGACTATAAGTCTTCCACAGTTAATGTTGATAATATTTACAATCGTTCGTTGCACGCGTTGGGGACTAATGTTAGTGATTATGTTACAACAGGGCCAAGCCGTTCCAGGATTTCTATATATTAATATACTTTGGATGTTATCAACAATCAACGTTATACCAGATAAATATGTAGCATAAGGCTTATAAAAAAAACATATATCATATATTTGTTTTTTTCTATAACATAATAATTAATGTCAATAGTTTTGTTGTGCACCATTCTTTTCTATTTGATTAATATTACTATAATTTGTTTTTGATATATTATACACTATATTCTTCTCTCGAGAGGAAACAATTAAACAAAATTTGTATTGGTTTATTTATTATATTTAATATATCTTGGCACATCCATCAAATCAAATTCTCCGTCCCTGCGTTATTTATTATCTTATGCGTAGTCCAGCTGTTTATTTATAAATAATTTTCTCAGTGTTCCGTGTGATTATATATAAAACAAAAGTGATAATACGTGTAATATTACAAAATAAAATATTCACACTCTGGCGCTCTTGCGAAAGCGTCGTGGCTTGAAAAACGAATGAATTTTGGTTAAAAACAATGGCTTTTGTGCAATTTTGTTATTAAATAAAATAACTGCAGTTTTATTTATAACACACTGCGGCTGTCGTGCAGCGGTGGCGTGGGCGGCTCAAGGATTTTTCGGCATAATTTTTAGGTTGCGTTCGCGTTGACTCAGCAAAGTGACATTGCGATTGTTCGTCGGTTTCTACATGACTCATAATTTTATCTGCCGAGGTTGCTATCGCCTCGTTCGTAGCAGAGACACGCCGCGGTGCAATTCTGATGCCATCATTCCTCTGCACGGTCCTCACTAGGTAACGAACTGGTTTAAATACTGTATCAATCGCAGACTTGGATTGATACGTGCCTCACGCTGTGGACGATATCGAGTCAACCGAAAGTGAAATTGAAAACAGCTATGATGAAATCAACAAATATATAAATTATATTAGGACATCTATTAGAAATTTTAATGATTTCTTAAATTAGAGCTTAGAAATAATAACGCTCTTCCAATAACTTGTAATTCGATTAGTTATTGCTTGATTTTAATTCGAATATAGTCAGTGATGTATAACCGTTTTCACGGTTTCAATTTGATTTTTTTTGTATGGAATTCGACTTACGGCCAAGGCGGCGGAACGTAATCCCGTCCTAAATCGAGTGTTGACTGCAGTTTTACTTCTTTCGTCATATTTTTCAACGAATAGAAGACATTCATATGGATAAATTTATTACAGGCCACGGTGGTTTTGTCGCTAAGCTGTCTCAGTTTGGGCTTGTTAAACAGCTTGCTTGTCCTTGTGGCTGTCCAGAACAGGATGCTAATCACATTCTGTGGGAATGTCCATGAATGTGTACGGGGCGGGAAGAGTTACTCAAGTCGGTCCAACCAGCTGTTGGACCCATCGGGCCATCCGAATTGGTTGCGACAATTTCGAAAAGTTTGCGGCGTCATATGGCGAGCGTGATGATCTTTTCACATAAATTGCTTGGCCAAATAAGTCTTCATTTTTTCAATTATATTTTGTTTCTCATTCTATTTCTTAAGTGCGTGTCAACCTAAGTCTTGGATAATTTATATTTACTCCCGGGACATTCTCGTCGAATAAAGTAGATCGCTGCACGATATCACAGCTCCGGGATACGCCTGATTAAGACCAGGTGTACGGACGGGGTGGGTGGATGGTGGGCACATTAGGTGGATAAATTCGCGGTTTTAAAATACACCAAATGGCGAATTCTGAACCTTAAATGACGATCATACATTCCCAAATTATAATTTTCTCATTTTTTTTAGATACGATCAATTTTTAATAAACGGTATTAGTTGATAGTATATAAGTCCTGGCTGTACAATTTGTAGTATACAACTGATACGTATCCATCGATTTAGTAAAGTACTTTATACTAAATAGCTTCGGTGAGATGAGAAAACGCCTCAGTCTTAAATGATATCAATTTCCACGATGAAACTCACAGTAACGAAGAGTATTGCAAGAAAAAGAACCGCTGAGTTTTCTCCACCGCCTAAGCGATTATCTTGCGAAATTCATAATATGATCTCTTGAGCCTTCGAACGCTCCAGGCGGTCGTCTGTATTTTTATCGAGGTATTGCGAGCGAACTAGGGCTCACAAAATTACTGATTGACCGATGTTGGTGTTCATTTTTCACGTTTTGGAGGAAAAGAAAAAACGTAAGATTAATGAAATAGTAAAGTTAGTGTAGGTATTTTGTTTGTGTATGACTGCTAAAAACTATGTCTCATTCAATTTGACACAAAATTACTTCTTTTAAATGTAAACTTGGCTGTTTATGTTTATTGATAAAAATGTTAAACATATTTTAACAAGTCTTATCACACTATTTACCATTCAAATAGATTATAGTTTTAGGTTTAATGGCTTAAGAATAATTCATATGCAAAATACGGTGTGCCAAAAATAATTATTACAACTTTACGTATACAATTAATTATACTGAGAATTAAATGTTCTTTATTCTAGTAAAGTTCTATCGCATTTAAGCTAATTTAATAAATTAATATTTTATGTTATAATGCTAGTCATAATAAATTCTTGTTTTTGTTGCAGTTTTTGAAGAGCTTTAGAATTAATTGTTATTGCCTATAATAATTTAAATAACATAAAAAGTTACATTGAAGTATTCTGCAACTTACTTTTTTTTATAGATGTTTTGGTGCTGTTACTAGCTATCGACTGTAGTATTTTATTGCTGGTGAGCGTTTAAACGATTATATCGTATCTGTTAATGTGTAGCTCCAACCCTGCGGAAGACGACGCAGGGGGGCGCCGCCTCTCATTACGCCGCGTGCATAATGAGAGAGGGTGCAGTCTCGGTCGGAGCTGCAGCGATGGGCGGGAAGTGGCAGACGTGCAAACTCGAAACTCTCCGAGAAAAACTTTTCCTCTTGTGTGCCGCCCGCCGGCTGCGCTGGAAGGGCGGCGGAGAGCCCGGGCGGCAAAATACATTTCTCATTTGACACACTCGTCGCTTCTCCTTGCTGGCCGGCCGCCCAACCTGGCTTGACATTTTATTCGCTCGTATTGATTGGATATTGAATACTCAACATGTCGTAGTTTTGCTCTGTAGTTATTTTTTCACATCCACCATATTTTTGAGACTCAATGAGATCTATTCATTAGTAATAACATTTTTTTGCAACATGCATTGTATATAACGTATGTGTTATTTTTGTAACTAATAAAACTTTCAACACTTGAAAGCCATGTTCACTCCCAACGTAGAGCATATGGATCTACACAGCGTGACGATATTCACTCCGAAAGAGGAGTATAATATGGATTTCCGCAATGCGAAGACGTCTTAACAGATTATTTTTCACGAGAATTGTTTGTCAGAAAATTACTCAACTCAATGGGAATCCAGTCCTGCGTTTTCGGATTTTTAAAATCCGACAGATGGAGACAGTACCTTAGTATCTTGTACATCTTAGCATCGGAAGCAATCTGAGCACACATCTCGATAAATTCCGTGCCGTATAATTGAATGAAACACCTGCCGTTGAGACAGTTACTAACCGTTCCACGCTAATAATGTAATGGCATTCTTCTTCAATCGAAATAATGGCGTAGCGGATGGCGTCGTGACCCTCGGATAAATTCGAACAGACAACGACCACGCTAATACCGCTATGATAACAATGTCCCGGCAGACGGCGGCCGCGTAGCTCGAAGGCGACCGAGCCTCCCATTTGACCGACTAGCAATCAGGATATTATATTTATTCTGTGTGTATTTTTCTCCGAGTCTGCCATTTGCATACCCCGTCCGCTGCGAACTGTGCATGACCTAGCCGAAGCGGCAGTTCGTTGTTCCAAAACTTGTCGGGTCGTTGCATCTCTGTCATTCGTTTCCTCGCTCTCCCGTTTACCTACTTTCTCTCTATATACTGTTCCCTCTGCCCTCTCGCGCGGCGTCGTGTTCACGGCCGCCTGCACTGCTGTGCGAGGAAAATCGTGCAGGGCTATGTGTGAATTCCTCCAGACCGGTGTAATAAAATAAGCCACGAGATGAAGTATTTTTTACAATTGTACAGTTAAGTCTTCGTCTAGACTGACAGCGATCTCACGCTAACTGTTTGTGCCTTGTGTTAAGCAATTTCCGTTTTTTTTGCGTCGAATAAAACTATTTGATAGACTACCATTTTCAAACATTTAAAAAATCATTGAATTTTCACCATGTAGATTGAAACGTAGTAACGACTAGCTAGATATATCTGTTGCAGCGAGATTCTTAAGCGAATATAATTGCCCACCTGTTGTATTATATATATTTGTAGTTTCACAGATACGGCTATAATCCAGCCTTTAGACTGCATACAGAGCAAAAAGTATATATTCAATTTATTTATTCAACTTTCCATACTTGTCATGTCCAAGAGACATAGCCGGATGTAATCAAATTATATTTATGTAACATTTCCATTACTGAGTAACTGACAAAAGATTCTTGTGAACGATCTCTGTAGACATTTTTGAGAGACAATGTGTTCAGTCTGACGTGTAATTAAAAAATATATTTTGATGTCGCTTTTGATATTTGGATACCGAACGACTCAGTAAACTAATGTAGTCGATACTTACAGATTTCTGCGGTATCTAGCTATAAATACGATTGCCGAGAAGATTTAGCTATAAATAGGACTGTGGTGCAAACAGGTTTCTAGAGTGAACAAAGCACACCGGGGAGGCTTAATCGGCCGTCTGGCTGTCAATGAATGAGTCGTGTTGTATATGCTAGACTCCTTTAAAATTGTTAAGTGGTGTATCTACCAAAAAGTGACTTTAACTCAATGTGTATGTTACGCTTAAACTATTCAATTTATTATACTGTAATTAAAGGGATATCCGAGTTTTGCGATTGCTATTAGATAATAATATATACCTTCAAAAGAAAACGTGCGGTATCATAATACTACAATATATGAGTGAATTTAATTGATTTTACTAAACCGCATCTGATCTTTGCGAGCGTTATCGCAAACGACAGAATCCTTTCGTTGAGGTTTCGATGTTTTAATACCATTTAATATTTCTGCGAAGGCGCTGAAATGATTATATGTAGGAGTGATCATGCCAGGGCGTAAACGGGAAGCCTTGAAGAAATTCCTTTCTAATTAATAATATGAGTCTGCCATAAAGGAAAGGGGCGGCGATCGTGTGAAACCCCCCTCCTCATGCCGCTTTTATTGCCTCACGGAATTTGGGTCATTTGCAGCAGCTTTGTAGACATCTTGGCCTGGAATTCGAACTGCGAGATGCGAGAGAACACTTCACAATCAATCGCGTGGCGTTCAGTTCATTTCTTTCGAAGTTTCTGTTCGTGAACAAATTTTAAGTATTTGTCGCTGTGTTGGCCATTGTTTTTCACCTGATGAAGGCATCGCAGACTTCAAAGTCTACTTCTTGATAGCATCTATACATTAATATATGTTGGCTCATACATTAAAAGACAATTAGAAACATTCGTTGATCATACACGTTATAGATTTTGCAACGTAGTTACCGAAAAAGTAATGAAATCAATTAATACACTACGTTGTCCGTGCGGACTAATATATATTACAATATCTACAACGTCCCTATTTAAACATTTGTATTTGTATTGAATTCAAAACATTCAAATGGATCGTCATATCCTATCGAAGCTTCTTCACCATTTGTTAATTGATTTTTTGTTGAAATAGTTGCATTCAGTTTTTTTTTCAGGGAAAAAAATGCGGCAAGGCTTTTATGTTTAGTTTGTTATTCAGCGAAAGCGGGACACAAAAACGCCGTAGTCGCGTTGGTGGCTGATTCAAAAATGAATTCGAATAGTAGTAAAGTTTCATACATGGCAGTTTCATTCATCGCGACAATGATGCCGCCCACCCACGCCCACGTGTCGAGTAGACTTCGCCGGAACTGAGGCGGGTGTCTTCGGGCCTCTGCTGACAGGCGGTGGATTAGTCTGCACAGAAACGGTGAACGAGTTCTTCCGCCCACGGACTTTGGAGATACGGTTGAATGGCAGGATATTGCTAAATGTCACGGGAGTAGTGCATTATTTAAATTATCTTTTGGTTAGGTACGAGTACAGAGTAACCATATGTTGCTTTGAGTGGACTTTATAGGAAATTTTATTAATTTTTTAACCAGTTCATCAGCAAATAGATATTTAATATTAACAGTGCTCTAGTATGTTTGAAATTTTTTTTTTTTAAACCATGTTCGCTCCCAAATTGAAGCATATGGATCTGCACAGTATGAAGATATCCACTCCGAGTGGAGTAAATGGATCTCCGTAATGTGAAGACGTTTTGACAGTTTATCTTTT